>BRDA01000865.1:5422-47970 GCA_036984385.1 Crenuchus spilurus | reverse complement strand
ATGCAAAAGAATGAGTGCTTATGTTAACTTTTCACTCGTTTGCGACAGTTTTTACGTAGTAGCCTGAAGATTTAGAAGTCCGATGATGCATTTTTGACAGCGTTTGCTCACTTTTCAATTGTATTCGTGAGTAAGAAAACGTAACCATAATCATTTAAGTTTAATACGTGTACGGTTTTGTTCGTGGGTGTGTGAATTTTTGACAGTGATCTTACTCCATAAAAATGTATATAAGGATGATGGTAAGAGTTCTAAATGTTCTAAATATGTTCATTACATGAATACAATTTCGTTTTCTCTGAAGCACTTGATGGATTTCATAAATAACACACTATAGTTGTTATACAAAGTGTAAAGGTAAAACAAAAAAAATATATATATCTTCATTTTAGATGTCAAAAAGCATTTGCGGCTCTCAGTGTTTTCTTTTCTGTGGAAATTGGTCCAAATGGCTCTTTGAGTGTTAAAGGTTGCCGACCCCTGGGGCAGAGCAATAAATTTAGTATTTTTAAAATTGCATTTTAACAAAAATTGGCATGTACTTGGGGGGAAAAATGAGAAAGTTATGAATGAACAAATAAAAGCAAACCAATGAAGACATCAAAGCATCAGAACAAAAAAAGTCTAAAATTCTTCCCCTTCTGATCTGGGGTTACATCTCGGGCAAAGGACCAGGCAAGATGCCAAGTTTTGGACACTGCTCATTCCAGCAATAGAAGATATGCTTGGTCATGATGATCATACCTCTCAATTGAAAAACAAGATGACTATCCCGCAAAGCTGCACTATGAACAGCTACTCAGGAAAGTGGGAACCAGGTTGATGTAGAATATTGTTTTTCAAAGTACTAATTGTAATTTTTTGTTGATAATTCCACCCCCCCCCCCATCAACACCAAGTGATTCTATTTTCCCTCTACCTAAAATACAAAAATATGCAACTCAGTTAAACTGAGGTATTTTCAGGAAGCCTAAATTTTGAGCTATTGAACAAAAATAGTTGCGTCATGTCTCATCATTTCTGCTAGGGGTTGTAAAACTTTTTACTCAACTGCAAAATATGTCAACATTTTTCACAGTGAGCAAAAACCCACCCTAGAATCAATGACTGAAGTAAGTTTCAACTTACTAGTGAGAGTTGATTCTTCCTCTTTCTCCTCGACAATGGTCTCAAACACCGACTCAACCTGCAACAAATGTATAATTTCAATCAATCAATCTCAATGAAAGTAATTTACTACATACTAAATCCAAAAATAAGAATATCCTGAAAAAGTTCATCCGAGTTCATAATTAAAAATTCATATTCTATATTTATTACATGTAAAGTAACATTTCAAGCCTTTTTTGTGAAATAGAAACTTCAAATGTGTCATTTAAGTGTAAGAAATCAGTTTATAAATCAGTCAGTTTACTTTTAAAATATTTAATTATGAGCTAAAATGAACTAATTAATAATAAATTAATTAATTATGAACTAAATATTTTTTATGAATATGTTTAGATTCTACTACCTACTAGCATTTATTTTAAACATCTAAAATGTAATTAGATTGAATACAACCTAAGCCCGTAAAATTGAACTAACTCGGTCAAGAAGGAGTACACCACTCTCGTCCATGTTGAAATGAGCTTTTATTCCTTTGGACTCTGCATCTGCATGCTTCTTGAAGCTGTTGCCCACTCCAGACAGTCTCACTGTGGTCAGATTCTGAGAGCCAAACATCCTGCAAGAGAAAACAAAGATCAGCTGCCTTTCGTCAGTTAATGACATTTTGCAGATCTGTTCCCCAATAAAATGGGAGTGTAAAAAGTCAGAACAGTTGTGAAGAAATAATCAGAAGTGCAGTCAAAGGCTGCAGTACAGCTCATAGAATTTTAAAATGATACTTGCTTTTGCATCCCCCCAAAAAAAGTTAAAGGAATTGTTTACAGTATAATCCAATTCACCCAAATCTCCCTTTCTCCTAAAGAGGTTAAAACAAGTTTAGTGTCTGAAGTTTGCTTCTTTAGTGTTGTAGTGGAGATAAGAAGCTAATATAATACAATTCTATGTCATCAAAAATGTACTTTACTTAATTCCATTACATTAGCCATATAGCTCCACTGCAAACTTCAGACAAACACACTATATGGATATAAAAGTATTGGGACACCTATCTAAATCCACAGGCATTAATATGGAATTGCTACAATTTTATACCCTGGTGGCAAAAAAAATTTAATGTGGAATGAAACTATATAGTGTATTAGCTAGGGTAAAATTGTGCAAATTAATTTTTTGTCCTGAATGAATTTTCTCCAAGTTTGACATAAGGGTCAAATTTAGTAAATCTGATTCACTTATTAATACTTAGTAAATGCTAGTTTACTTGATAATAGCACATGGGCAAATGCATGCATTTAGTGGCAGTGCTTCTTATCCTGTCCTGTAGTGAACTTACTTCAGGTCTTCATTGCTAAGGAAGCTAATGTCTCCATAATTGATGTAGAAAATGAAGTCGTCTGTATAGCGGTTGAAAGTGATGACTTTACGCTGGGGGTACGGTGCCATTCTCTGGAACAGAATGCGCTTGTTGTGCTTAATTCCCTTCATACCATCCTCTTCCTCTGTCTCACGGCTGAACTCCACCTGATCAAAGGCATTATATTACAGGGTGTGATAACCAATCAAATGACAAATGTGACATAGTACATATAATGTGTTTCATAAATGTGCCTGCACATTAATAAAGACTTCATACAGTAACTCTCTCAGTAAGTCTCTCACCTGTATTGGGAAGACAGCTGCATCTCGCACCAAGAAAGGTTTGACTTTAAATGCTTTACTGAGAGCAGCAGCCTGATACACTGCACCCATAGCCGCTGCCTCGTCAGCATTTATATTCTTCCCCAGCTCCTCTCTAGACAGAACAGGGGAGGTTAGGCCATGCAGAGATATTTACCACGACACGGTTTTAAAGATGTACAAGGGTTAGGTTTTGCTTCATTTTTTAGTTCAATGGCTTTGAGCGATCATTGCTCATTAGTGCCACCTGCTGGACATAAAGCATAATGACTAGCATTAACATCTGTCAGAATTGACATCTTTTGACTTAGGGTGCTTTCCCTACATTGGTCCGAACCAAAATAGCAGGTGTGAAAGGGGCCGTGAACCATGGACCGGACTTAAAGAGCAAAATGTATAAATACCATAACAGCACTACTCTGGTAATGAAATGAACCGGTTCAATCATTTTATCCTGGAAAGTTTTCCTGCCAAATTAACCACCTGCTGAATTGGCAACATGCCAACATCAGACACACATCCTTCTACAAACCAATCAGTGTCAAGTGTAGGAAGATGCACCCCACGTAAATGATGACGACAGGACGTAGGCATGTCATACAAAGGTCTTTCCTGCACTCGCAAAAATGCAGTGTGAAAATAAAACTAACCGGACCACATATATACAAAGTAAACACATGAGCCTTGGTTCAGACTATGGTACGGACTTTCAGGTGTGAAAACGCCCTAAAAAACTCTGGGATAGTTCGCAGCACCAGTATGTTTCCCCCCTCAATGAACAGTGTTTACTAATATAACTCTGTTTATAATTATATTAATTACACAATAGTCAAAATTAAGCCCTACAATGTATGCATGTGTTACAGAAGTGACTAATGCAAATGAGTAAAACTTACTTTCCAACTGCTTTGAGGAGAACTTCCTGAACCTTGGGAACTCGAGTTGCTCCTCCAACCAGTATGACCTGCTCAATCTCATCCTGCAAAAGAAATAGCATACAATAACCATTTCATATTTACACAACCTCAAATCCAAATAGACCCTTTTAACCTTGTCAGTTAACGTCTTTGGTCATATTTAATCATAATTTAAACATAATTAATGTTGAAATTCAGTGGCATGCAGTGCATAAAGCAGGGACCCCTTCTGCATAACTCAAAATTCGTACATGCTATAAATTCACTGTATAGAAGAAAACATAGCTTAGTCTTCCAATTACACCCAGAGATAACTTCAGAACACAGCCAGTATTTGTTTACTTCAAAATCTAGTCCACAGCAAAATGTTTCACCAACAAAATTCACACACCCTACAAGTTCAAATGTTTAACAACGCAAGCTCATCCTTAACATAAACATACAAACATAACAGCCCACAAAGCTTTTTTTAAGTCTTTTTGTCAGAAAGTGTTGGATTGTACTGCAGGTCCTTAGCTTCACAACACAATGCATATACAAAGATCGTTCTTGGAGTAATTAAGATGCAATGCCACAGCCATATAAACATGTCCTAAACAGCAGACAATCCAAAACAAAAACAAAATAGCTTATGCTGATGTAGAGCTAGCCATTCCCCAGGTTAGCCTCTCATTGTTTGTCGTGCCAAAATTAGCTACTGTACATAGCTACATCTTTTCTCTGACTTTAGATTTATAGCAGGACTTGGCTGACCTTGCTGAATTATTTTAAGTTTCTCACAGAAGGGTAGCCTTGAAAATGGCATTTCAATTATATACACCACAGTATCCATCACCATTCAGAGTTAGCTGGCTAAGCTACCATGTGCTTAGACAGTGACATTTGATCTTTTATGAAAGAATGTGCAGACTCGTATCCCCTTCTTCAGAATGCTCAGAAGGGCCAGACAGCTATAGACCAGTCCCCTCAGTGAATATCGTACACTTGATTGAGAGAAAATCTAACCATTTTGCTAATGTGCTTATATGGTGATGGGAGCAAGTAGTTTTGATTGGTAAGTAACAATCTCAGATAGATCTTACAGTAGCCAAAATATGAAAACAACATATTTTGAACAGACCATGTTTTTCCATTTTATTTAATGACTTAAATTTTTATATTTTCAATATTTTTGTTACTCCTTCTGTGGAAGGCCAGAAGGGCCTGACAACATGCCACTAATGAAATTATACCCCAAAAATAGCCTTGTGTTTCCCATAATCATCCATCAAACAATGACTTTTGTCCACCTCTAACACAATATATCTGTGCCTCTAACACTCAGCTTGCTCAGACACCCTCCCTATTTCGCCCAAAATTTACTCTCCAGTTTCAGTAACAAAGCATCACAGAAGTTCCTTACCAAAGACATCTCAGAAGCAGCGAGTGCCTGCTGCACTGGCCCAGGCACTCTGTCAAACAGATCTGTACACAGGGCTTCAAACTCTGCACGATTCACCTTCGCCTTGAAGTCAATGTCATCCAACAGACCTTCAATCTAGTAAAGAGTAGAACAAGTGTCAATAAACTGACCTGAACACATTTCACAACAGATGACTTTATAACTAAAAACTATTAAATGCAGAATAACCAATTACCCTAAAATGATGGAAAGATCTCTTAGTACCCTTTAAGGAAATCTTAAACTAATGGTTCACCCACAAATCATATTAACATAAGTCAGATGTATTCAATTTGTTATTTTCTTTTTAGATTAGAAATGCAACAAGGTTAAGGCTAATAAACACTAGAATTCAAAAATTTAAACAGCCCAGTTGTTTCTGCAAAAAAGAAATGCATCACCAAAATGTCTAAAAATTCATCTTAATCTCTCACAGACTAGTCAGGCATGTCTATCTCCTTTTTACCTGGGCTGTATGTTCAGCATTGGCACTCAGCACCGTCTTCAGTCTCTGAGCCTCCTTCAACAGCTTGGCCATGGCACGCAAGTTCTCCCTCACATCCTTCTTTGATTTCTTCTGCTCATTAAAGAGCTTGGCCAGATAGTCCCTTAATCTAAGCTCCATCTCAAAGCCGCCGAGTGTCCTATCAAAGCTGAACATCAAAGACAATAATGCTCAGATGTGTCAAAGAAAATGTCTAACAGCTTCCAACAGATAAAATGTCTTCTTTCCATCCTTCATATATGGAACATGAAATAAAATATTAGCATGAGGCACTGACCCAACTCCTCGGATCTGCAGCTGAGGCTGTGTGCCAGCCTCTTTGGTCTTCACCGTCTGGTAAGTAACGATGGTGGCTGTTGTACTGCCTGACCCCATGTCATAGAACATCACATTCTGCAGAGAGAAAAAAATACACAACTTACTCATTAATTTCCCCTTATTTTTAAAACACATTTTTTAAAGTCACATTTAAGCAATTTTCATTTTGTTGCTAGTCACCCAAGCAGCTTGTTGCTCACCATACGATTGCCATGGATTCATGGACACCAAGTGCCACAGTGGCCGTACCAGTGGCTACAGAGCCATATATGAAACCAATGTGACCACAAATCAGATCCGTTTTCATGCAGTTCTCCTCAATTTATCGGAAATGTATTTAGCAGCTTATTTAACTACTGTTCAAGGCTGTTAATGCACCCTAATCTCAATTACCAGAAACTGTCCAACCATTTCTGAAACACTTCTAACAGCATAAAGTTTTGTATGCATCATATATTTGCAAAGACGCATAAAAAAGAAAGTCTGAAACAAGCTCCAATGCTGTTGTAAAAACAAACATCTAGGTAGGAACCAAAAATATAACCACTTCAGAGAAGCAGAGATAAAGTGGGTACCAGTCTATTTGACTCCCACTGGTAATCACCACAAAACTCCTAAAAACTTTGATTAGTTTTGACATCACCAACTCCACCCATTTCCATAACACTAACATATCACTACCTCCTGTCATCAAATCACCAATTCTGCATGAAAAATTTGTCTATCTGCATTGTCACATCACTTTGCTGCTGGTTATCTCACCAGCCAAGGCATGCATGTTGTGACAAGCATTGAATATGGAAGGATGCCCCAACAAAAGGCAGAAATACACCCACAACCCCCCAATAATTCACAACACATCAGTCTGACAAACATTCTGTGACCTTATGTAACTGTGGGAAACATATTTTGGACAAATCATCCCTTTAATCATACCTGAGCAGTTGTGTTGATATCTTTCCTCCTGAAGACTCCATAATTCAAAGCCACAGCTGTGTTGTCATTGATCAGTTGAAGAACCTTTAAACCTGCCATTTGAGCAGCCTGTAGAACTGACCTGCGCTCTGCCTGGTTAAAAAAGGCTGGGACGGTGATTACTGCATCTTTAATGGGCTGTTCTGTGGACATAGAAAAAAAAAGCTTTCAAAACAGCGCCATCACGTGGTCTCTGTATAAAATGCTAAAGCAGCACATCAGTGGTTAGTAAAAGTAGGCAAATTTGTATAAGCAAACCTGCAAAGTCTTGAGCCAGGCCACTAGAGTAGTTTAGGACCATGCCCAAGATTTCCTCTGGAGAATACTGCATCTCCCTGGAGAGCATATGAACAAGAATCATTCATAATAGTATCATCAGTGAGCACAGACGTGGACTTCTTGATTTGAGTTGCTAATGTTGGCATTAAAGATCAAGTGCAAGTTTTTTTTCTTTTAAATAACTAAAGCATGAACATTCGCTGTGAATATTAAAAAGTACTGAAAAAATGTACCCACAGTGAATACTCACTCTGAAAACTTAAAATACACTGTTCCTCTCTTCTCATCTCTTTCAATTTGATGTTCTGGAAAGTTTTTCTGATACTGCACCACCTGTGGGTTATCAGCAGTCTTCCCCAGGAGATTCTGGAGATATCTGTATACCACTTTGGGATTCTTTACAGACTGCAGTGAGACAGTTATGGGTACACACAATTTAGAGCATATCAAAATTTCATTTCTAACTACAAGAATGAACCCTACAAGGAGCGCTGAAGAACTCACCACTCCCAGAGCACCGTCTCCAAAAAGTCTTTCATTTTCTTTTAAGCAGACTGCTACTGGAGTTTTCCTTCTGGACTCTCTGAAACAAACAAAACAAAAAGATCAATGTCCCTGATGTTGTGAGGAAGAAATCACACTGGATAACATGTGAAACAACACAATTATCAGCTAGTAACAATGTACCATGTTAATAGTTTCATACTTGTTCAGAACAATTTCCATTGGCACTCCGGGTTTAACTATAGCTATTTTCATCCATTCGCTCCCAAGGTCGACAGACATCACTGCAACTGAGGCTGTTAAATGGAAAAAGTAAGTTATATTTGGACACCTACAAGAATAGGTACATTCAAATGACAGAAATCGCAATTACAAGCAAAGCTACTGAATGAAGAATTTCTTTCCAAAACCATTAAACATTAAAACAGTGTTTAATATAACGATTAATATTCAGAAGATTTGAAGTTGTACTCAAAATATCCCAACAATGAAGCATGTTCTCCCACTATCAAAAGGTCCTGTTAGGCTTCATCTGTAACAATAATGAGAATATTAATGACCAATTCTGGCAGTGTGTACTTCACCTGTTGGAGAAGGCAGGACTGCTAAAGCAAGGCAAACCAATGCCCATAAAGTCAGCTTTTCTCTCATTGTAACCTGCAGGAAATACAAAACAACAATAATTTCACTTGCTGTGCTTTCTATGCTGTTTTGAGGCATGTTAATAATACAGAATACCAGTAATTCTGATAAAGTACAAACAACAATGTGTAGATCAACTAGTCTTAGAAAATGGGCAGAATAAACCACTGCTATCAGTGCTTACATCATCCCAAGGGTTTCTTAAACCAGTGCTTGAGTCCTACCACATTTTAATCTAAGCTAGCTCACAGTATATCCATACCTAGTTCAGGTATGAATCGATATATGTTAGAGCAAAAATGGACTATATGGAGGGCCCTGAGAACGAGATTAGAAAACTGATCAAAAGGCTTTGATAAGAAAGTATACTGTCCAGGAGTTTCTGGTACAGTCAGCATGCAAAAGCATACAGAAGACTAAACCACTAACAGAAAGAATAAAATTGTAAAGCAATACAGGATGGCAACTGCTCTTTGAACATGGTCCATGTTGCAATGTAGGCTACATCCTATTGGCTTGATCCTGCCCACAGAAGTGGGTAAAGCTGCAAAACATGTGGGCCTCATTACAATAGGGAAATGCCAGCAAGTTCAAGTAGACTTTTCTCTCAGATCTGATGTTTTAGTCTTTTAAATGCCATTTGTATTGCTTGACGTGCAACTGTGGGTTGTGTCCCAATGGGCAGATTAACAGCCTCCATTATTAAGAGTGTACATGCAAGGTGGCCAGAACGAAATTGTGGAAACTTCTGGCCTTATTGCCTTTGTCCAATAGTGACGTACACATTACTGAGACTTGGTCCTAATGTGGAGAGGGGCTTACATCAGTCAGAAACAGGAAATACACAGATACACGAGCCAAGCAAAGGTAAATGTAACCCAGCTAGCCAGATGCGCTCAGTTAGCTAATGTTAACACAGTATGGAAAAGCACATGCTAACTGCTTACATCCTGTAACACTAGGCTGAAGGTGCCAATCTGACCTGTGGGGTAAACATGACCATGTATAGACGAAGGGTAACATAAAGAAGTTATACAAGCAGAGTTAAAGAAAAGAAATGTTATGAAACTTACCTTGAGCAACAGAAGTTGTCTATGAGAGCTAAATGACAAGTCTGACAGGTGAACAATAAGAAATGCTTTATTCGTGCACTACTAAAACTAACCTATTTCTCAGTAATCTTCAGACTAAGTGCCGCTGAAAAGAACCCATGAGCCCACAGTCTTTGACGCTCACACTACAACGTGTTTCTGGCTCTCTGTCTTGCAGTCACCGGCTTATTCTGATCGTCGGGGCCCTGAACGCGGCGCGTTCTCATTGGATCCACTCAGCGTGCCGCTTCACAAGCTCAGCGCTGAATCCGGTAAACCCAAGCCCCGCCCTCTCGTGCTAAAACGACGCGCTCTGATTGGTCCACGTGCTAACTGCAACGCGAGTGCGCTGTCCTGCACTCACACGCGTTTTTGATTGGTCCACGTTCAATAACATGGGCGTTTGGGTGATGATATAACCAAAGCGCTTCTCAAATGTTTGTGCGACTAGTTGTAGTTTTACGCGCTGCTTTGTTGTAGTTCAAAACTTTACTATAATGTAGCAGCGTTAATACAGAATGCAGTGATGTCATGTTTAAATCAAATTAATCCATTTGCATTGCTTTAAAGTAATACAGATTTATCTCTCTTATTTCTGCTACTAGCTTAGTGGGATAAAAACACAAACACATGTGTACGTTTGTACATTTTAAGTAATTAAGGGTTATGTGAAGTTATGACGTACTAGTGCGTCTCCAAAATATAATACCATGAAAAGTTTATTTTTCATTATTTAATTTAAAAGGTATATTTTCATATAGTTTATATTCTTTAAACGTAAAGTGGCATGTTTCGATTCCTTTTATGTTTTAATGTTGATACTGTTTGAATAGTAAAAATATACAAAAATATTCTAATAATTTGAGATTCTGCATTTAATGACATTAAAATGTCAGTTTACATGTAATCAATATTAAATAGGGAGGTCTACTTTTTAAAAATTACATTATGAACAATGAACCTTTGTCACAATATTAATTTTATTTGCCTGTATTTAAGTTCACATGTATCACGTAAAATATTTTTAATTACTACTAATTTCTCTACTACTAATGTACATGAAAACGAAGGAAAATAAAATATTTACATGGGCAAACCGTCCTAGATCACATGACTGTTATATAGTCACGTGATTATGTTGAGCAGGAGTTGCTGAGAAAATGGCTGCGTTCTTACAGTGGAGACGGTTTGTGTTTTTTGATAAAGAAACAGTGAAGGATCCGAGTGAAAATGGGAAAAACTTTGCTTTGCCTGATGGTATTTCGGCCTGTGATTCAGGCCGGGGACATGTTGTTCTCGGAGATATCCTTAATAATGCAAATCTGCTAGCTGTTGAGGTTGTCGTTGTTTTGACTAGCACTAGCAGTCATGAGACATTAACCCAACCTTTACATCCTTATCTGCAAATTAATGTACAGTTACAATTTATTAGTTTTTACATTATTGGTGTATTGTTTTAGTTTATGTGTGCGTAGTAAGTAAATTTTGGCCACTTTTCTCATGGTTTTAGCATAAAAATGATGTACAACCTGCAGATTAGATAATATTGTCAACACTCGCTGTAACTTTCCTTATTCCTTAACTTTCCTTGTGTACATATGGAAGGTCAGATTTGGTTTTTAACGCGTTCTCTGCAGCTGACTTCTTTTCAAGCTTACAAACTGAGGGTGACACACCTGTTCCAGCTAAAGCAGCACAGCATTCTGGTTTCAGTAGGGCAGGACGAGCATGGCATTAACCCCCTGGTAAGGACTGTGCTACTCATCAAGTGCTGAAGTGAATCTGGTACACAGATCCGTGATTTTGTCTGTTCTTTTTAGAAGTATTAATTTTTAAATAAGGGACTGTTAATATGTAAATATTCTGAACATTTTCAAATTAAATGTAAATTAAGCTGATTATTGTTGTTATTGCAACACAGTAAAAGGCCAATCAGAAAAGAGGTCTATTACATATTAATCTTAATGCCATGTTCTCTTTTATATTAAATTGTTCACAAAAATTACATTTCACTTACCTCGGGTGTAGTCAGACAGTCAAGAAAAAGAGAAATCCAGGATTAGATTTAGTTTAACTGTATCTGTGAGTTTAAAGTGGCAATGAAACAGTAGAACATAATATTTACCAAAATATATGGGTTGTGTTTGCTAAATACAACATCAAAAAGTTTTTTTTTAATGTTTTCAGTTTTCTTTTGTGATTTCAGTATGATTATAAAAATGAATATAACCACACTGCTAGACTGAGCTGGTATATATATTTTTTTTATATCTCTTAGTTAGTTATACTGTGTTCTGAACACATTAACTAGTTTGTCACACCTAATTTAAGAGGATGATACATGTTAGTGAGTGGGTTTAGAGAAGTTATGTTTGGTTGGCACTCTGTCCTGGGTGATCCCTAGTTCTTGATACAGTTCTTCAGGTGGACGCTTGCTTCCAGTTCAGAGTACACTGTGTGCGATTGGCTGCTGCTTCTTGCTGGTGTGTGTGTTTGAGTTTCAAGTGTGTAAATAAATGTAAAATTGTGTTAAATGTAAAGCATCCTTTGCTTTCAGAAATTGCTATATAATTGTAACATTCATTCATTCATGTGATGTATATTGTTGGAAATGACTAGGTTTTCAGGTGACTACTGAGTTATTCTGTTTGTTAGCACTTTTAACCTGGCAGCTCTAGTTTTTAACTATAGAAAGTAAATTTGAACTTAGGACTTGACTGATAGACTACATCTGTCAGAAAAGAAAAATGTATAAATGTTTTTGAGTTCTTTTATTCCTTTATGGGATAAGGAGAGGTTAGAAAATGGTAATCTAAAAGTGAATTATGTTTTTGCTACTTAAAACCACATATACCAGCATAGTTGGATTGTAAAGGAGAACTAAAATACAATCTCTGGCCCCTTTATATGCCATGCAGAATGCTTAATGTTAGATTTGTGTGTGTATGTGTGTTTAATATGTACTCCAGGTTAAGGTATGGAACACGGATAAGAGGGACAGTGGCAGTCCTCTGTGCACTCGCATATTCCCAGCCATTCCTGGGAACAAACCCACAGAAGTGTCTTGTCTTAGCGTACATGAGAACCTGAACTTCATGGCCATAGGTACAATTTTGTCTCAGTCTTATGTTTATCTTAGTTTGCAGTTACTGATAGAACATATTACTGTATGATATAAAATAATCAGTCAGACTGTTTATTGTAGGCAGTCTGAATTCCAAATGCATGGTTTGTTTTAGCACATATGTACAGAGATGTGCTGATGACCTTTAGTTAAAAAAGTGCTTAATAAAATACAGGAATTAGATTATGAAGTCAAGACCATGACTTGACAAGTGTGATCTCATTCACACATCTTATTAAGTCTGGCCATGCATTAGGATCTAGTTTTCATGTCTTATGAAGCTCTGTCATGCATATTTTTCAGCAGGTGAGCTTATGAGTCCAGTATGTTTTACTTGTTCATAAATAAATGTTGTTTTTTAGGCTTTACAGATGGCAGCGTAGTTTTGACTAAAGGTGACATCACCAGAGACAGACACAGTAAAACATTAACCCTTCATGAGGGAAACTGTCCAGTCACTGGTCTGGCTTTTCGCCAGGCAGGAAAAGTCACACATCTGTTTGTAGCAACTCTTGAGAAAGTACAGGTATGTATTTATATGTGACTGTGTGACCGTTTACTAATGCATCTCTAAAAATGTTAATAATATGGAAAAAGTTTATTTAAACTGTCATATTTTATATTTATTACATGTCAAGTAATATTTTAAGCCGTTTTGCTTTAATGTTAATACTGTTAGTGATTTACTTATTGTTTAGTAAAATACTCTAAATGAAATAATCTAATCCTTTGAGATTCTGGATATCTTATTGTCATGAGGTTTAAGCCATCCTGATCAACAGTAAAACAAAAAAGCTATTTGTGTAATGAACATAAAATAATAATTTAATTTTTGAATTAAATTATGAACAATAGTGAATTGTTTTTTTTTTTTTTTTTTTTTTTTTTTTTTTTTTTTTTTTTTTTACAATATTCTCATTTTGTGATATGGCACTGTATTCCTCTGATCTCTTTATGCTTAATCTCTTATGATAATTCAAATTTAGAGAGTGAGAGAAAGTGATATTGTGCTCAGTTATGTCTGTCTTGATTTTTGTGTTATCAGTGTTACACATTGTCAGTGAAGGAGTATCCACGAGTGGAGCTGGACACACGTGGCTGTGCTTTGAGCTGTTCTGCCCTCACTGACCCCTCTCAGGACTCACAGTTCATAGTAGCCGGAGATGAGTGTGTGTATATGTACCAGCCTGATGAAAGAGGGCCCTGCTTTGCATTTGATGGACACAAGGTTTTGGCTCACTGGCACCGTGGTTACTTACTGCTGCTTACTAGAGACACCAAGTCACCTAACAAGTAAGTCACGCACACATTTAGCATATATATATATATATATATATATATATTATTCTCAGACTGCCTTACAACTGCCAAAACCGACTTCTATCACAATAAGATCGGTTCTCTGACAGACTGTCGGAATTTATTCACAGCATTCAGATCGCTGCTGAACCCTCCAGCTGCTCCTCTGCCTACCTGCCTCACAGCTGAAACCTTTGCCTCGTTTTTCACCGGGAAAGTGACCGCCATCAGTGGCCAGTTCACAGACCCACCTATTGCCTCTGTTACTCAATCTATTTCGGCCAAGAGAATTACATTCTTTTCATTTACTCCTCTCTCTGAGGAGGAGGCACTAGCCCTCCTAACATGTAGCCGTCCTACTACATGCCCGCTTGATTCGATACCAACAGACCTTCTACTAACTATTGCACCTACTATTATTCCAGCCATCACACATGTGATAAACAATTCACTTTCCAGCGGTGAATTCCCATCTGCCTTCAAACAGGCTCAGGATACACCACTACTTAAAAAGCCCTCACTCAACCCTGACCAGGTTGACAACTATTGGCCGGTTTCGCTTCTGCCTTTCCTGTCTAAGGTCATAGAAAGGGAAGTGTACAATCAGGTCTCTAACTTCCTCACCCAGAACGACCATCTCAATCGTAACCAATCTGGTTTTAAAAAGGGACACACTACTGAAACGGCTCTGTTGTCCGTCACAGAAGCCTTAAAAACTGCCAGAGCTACCGGACAGTCCTCAGTGCTCATACTGCTGGATCTGTCAGCAGCTTTTGACACGGTCAATCACGACCTCCTATTATCTATGCTTTCAAACATGGGTATCTCGGATACACCACTATCATGGTTCAGATCCTACCTCACTGAGCGTTCATTTAGTGCCCTTGAGTGCCCCAAGGTTCGGTACTGGGACCCCTTCTTTTTTCCATTTACACTACCTCACTGGGACCAGTTATCCGCTCACATGGCTTTTCCTACCATTGCTTTGCTGATGATACTCAGCTCTGTCATTCCCGCCTGATGATGACTCTTCCATCTCGGCGCGGATATCTCGCTGCCTCTCAGATATATCCTCATGGATGAAGGATCACCACCTACAACTTAACCTCTCAAAGACTGAACTACTGGTCTTCCCCGCAAAACAGTCGGTTCAACACAACCTCACCTTGACAATCAACTCTCTCTCACTCTCTCCATCAAAGGTTGTTAGGAACCTCGGGGTTATGTTTGATGACCAGCTTTCATTCACACATCATGTGGCCTCTGTTGCACGGTCCTGCCGCCTTGCGCTCTATAATATCAGACAAATCAGACCGTTCCTAACGCAACATGCCACTCAACTCTTGGTACAAGCTGTGGTTATCTCACGCCTTGATTACTGCAACGCTGTGCTAACAGGCCTCCCAGCATAAACTATTAAACCACTACAGATGGTCCAGAATGCAGCAGCACGTCTGGTTTTTAACAATCCAAAATGGGCACATGTCACCCCACTGCTCATTGAGCTACACTGGCTTCCGATTGCTGCCCGGATCAAACACAAAGCCTGCACGATCACCTATAAGGTGATGACTGAGCAGGCTCCCTCTTATCTGCACTCGCTCCTAAAAGCTTATGTCCCGGCTCCTCCACTGAACGTCGCATTGCTTTGCCTAACATTCACAAAGCAATCCAGACTGTTCTCCTCAGTAGTTCCCAGATGGTGGAACAAGCTGCCTACCACCACTAGAGCAGAGGTGTCCCTCACTGGTTTCAAGAAACTCCTAAAATCCGAGCTCTTCAAAGAGCACCTGCTCTAGTGATCCCAACTAGACACACAGATATCTGCAAGCACCTGACATATGGTAATCATGCTCATTAATTGATTCATTCATTTTTAGTATAATACCTTTTTATAAAAGTTAAGTATACAGTTATTTGCCAGGACAAGGTTACACATCCCTTTGCATACACTGAGCTTGATAGCCTTGAATCTTAATTATTTGTATTGCCTAAGTTAACCTCTAATATAATGTATTAAGTTGATATGTTCTCTCTGTTTTGTCTATGACATAGGACTGAGTTTGGGAGCAGAGAGACTTCTCCAGCAGAGAAGCAGGTCTTGACGATTTATGACCTGGACAATAAGTTCATTGCCTATAGTGCAGTGTTTGATGACATCATTGATGTGCTGGCTGAGTGGGGTTCGTTCTACATCCTGACACGAGATAGGAAAATGTTTATACTGCAAGAGAAAGACACTCAGACTAAGCTAGAGGTCAGCTCACTGAGTAATTGCACATTCTGCAAATTATAATTTCAAATTTTGAGCATTCCATTTAAATAGCACTGTAAATCTGCATATATTAGTTTTAGTCTAATGGCAGCACTAGATATTCCGTTAAGCACGTTTTTTTTTCTTTGAAGATGTTATTCAAGAAGAATTTGTTTGTGATGGCAATCAACCTTGCCAAGAGCCAGCATCTGGATAATGATGGCTTGTCTGAAATATTCAGGCAATATGGAGACCACCTCTATATTAAAGGTGACCATGATGGGGCTATTCAACAGTATATTCGGTAAGAACACCAGACATCAGAACTTTTCAACTGAATGACTAATCAAAATGTTATGTGTCTTAGTGCTGCATGATTCTTAACCTATTTGTGAATAACATTTTGGTAATTAGAAGCTAACATATTGTACTTCATAGAACCATTGGGAAACTTGAACCCTCCTACGTCATCCGCAAGTTTCTGGATGCTCAGAGAATACACAATCTGACAGCCTACCTTCAGGCTCTCCACAGGCAGTCCCTGGCCAATGCAGATCACACCACACTGCTACTCAACTGCTACACCAAACTGAAGGATAGCTCCAAGCTGGAGGAATTCATTAAGGTTTGTTTAAGCATAAGGAAGCAGTGACATTGAAACAAATTTTGAAATTGACTAAAAAAAATGTTTGTCCAAATGTTCAGCATTGAATGTACTCCATATTCTAAAAATAGTGGGATGATGATAAATGCTATTATATTGTACCAATAAGACATTTAAAGCTGCAGGTGTTTGCCTCTGTAACATGATTAAATCTTAAATTGTTCTGGATAAGAGCCTCTGACAAATGTAAATGTGTCTGTATTTCTGTGATCTCCAGAGCAGTGAGAGTGAGGTTCATTTTGATGTTGAGATAGCAATAAAGGTGCTTCGCCAGGCTGGATACCACAGCCATGCTGTTTTCCTGGCAGAGAAACACTCGCACCATGAGTGGTACCTGAAGATTCAGCTGGAAGATTTAAAGGTGAGCATTCATTTCAGGGCTGTAGCTATCTAGAAGAATTAATAGAAAATACTGGACTATGATGGTAAATGTAGTAATGATTCAAATTTGAAAGTTAAGTTTAATTCTGAAGATGAAAATTAACACAATCAATTGTTTTCAGTAATATTTCTTACTTTATTCTGGAAAAACACCAAATCATTGGTTTTGGAAAAAAAAAAGTTGAATATTTGACATTAGAGATCAACTCATGCTAATGTCATTCTAATGTCCCCTCTCCTCTCTTACTGTGTTCAGAATTACCACGAGGCTCTGCGCTATATTGGGCGGCTGCCATTTGATCAGGCAGAGACCAATATGAAACACTATGGTAAAACTCTGATGCACCATGTTCCTGAGAGTACCACTGTGCTGCTAAAGAGGCTTTGTACAGACTACCAGCCCAGCCGGGACTCCACTGATCGGGACAGTCTGGACAGAACAGCTGTGAATAAGGTGAAGAGTTCAGGGTTTTTTTTTTTTTATCAGTGGCTTAAATGGCAATTTATATAAACAACACAGAGATGCTTGGATAGCTGAATGCGTTCTTAACTTTCCAAGATCATTTTAATTGTTGTTAGTGGTCAGGTTTTGAAAGTTAGGGAGAAAATATAATTTAACATGAATTAAGCCCTAGATAAAGCCTTTGTTGTACAAACTCACATACTCCCAAGTGGTGGAAAGCTTAATTGCAAGTTTTTATGGTAACGGTAAAGGCTTAAATTGAGTGGTCTGTTTGCCTGCTTGACTGTTGAACGTGATAATTGAAAAGTATGATTTTTATAAACTGATAATCTTGAATGATCTTCGTAATATTTTATATTAAATATGATATTTAAAGGTCCCATATTTCACCCCTTTTCCGCAAGTTAATGTGTTGCCTAAGTGTTTAAATTAAATTTCATTTAAATTTTTTTGCCAAAGTACCCATGTGTGTGTGTGTGTCTGTGTGTTTCTCTAACTCAACCTCTCTTGAGCATCAGTGGGTCTTTCTCAGCTGTTATGACTGTGCAAAACTGACTCCAGTCACCCAAAACAGTCCTTTATCTATATCCATCAAATATAAAATAAAATATTCAATTAACTCCACTTTCAACTGAAAAAACTTTTTCTTATTTCTGAAATTTCTTATTCAAATTTCCATGTTATCAATTCTATTAATACCATAACAATTAATCAGGCTCTGATGGAGCTAATGGTCACCCTGTGTCATTTAAGGTGGAATGGAAAATCCTAATTCATTCTCTCACTCACTCCCAATATATGCATTTTATTCCACTGCTGCTAAGGTGGAAGGGAAAGTTGGAATAACTGCAGCTTCATACTCAAGACCACAATTAAACTTGCACATTATGTTTTAAGAGATACAGATCCCATCTGTGAAAACAACCTCACTGCAACATGGCCAGAATAGCACAATATGGCCACAGTGGCACAAAAATCCAATACTGTGGTTTCAATTGAAGATAAAAGCTGAAGTTCATGTTTTACTAGCATTAGTTGAATGTTGCCATCATAATCCACTGTCCTCTTTTCTGATGCTGTAGTTGTGTGTTTCTCATCATTTCTGTGTTGTTAAAATGTTTTGAGATAACAATTTATTGAACAATAAGTGGAGCTCAATCCTGAAACATTTCATGTTTGTAGACCCTGACATCCCACGAAAAATTGGCTGGGTTTTCATTTTTCAGTTTGTGCTTTTGTAGACACCCAAATATAGGTGCAAAAAAATGGACAAGTAAATTTTTCATATGTCCCCTTTAAAGTTTCAAAATAATTAAATTTTCCTTGTTTTCTTATCCCTGTTATTTCAGGCCAATTCAGAAGAATTCATCCCCATTTTTGCAAATAACCCACGAGAGCTACGTGCATTCCTTGAGCACATGATCAGTGTGGAACCAGAGTCACCACAAGGTGTGTATGATACACTACTGGAGCTTCGGCTGCAGGACTGGGCCCATGAACAGGATCTTGAGGTAAAAGCCACGTATTGCTAATATTACTACATTACATAACTATTACTACACAAGTCAATGGTTTTTATCATCATGTTGTAGTCATTGCATCATTTAAGATTTTTTAAAAATCTTTTATATTAAAGCTTATTCACTTGAAAGAAATCTCTCATTCACTTTTCACATGCAGAAGAAGAAGGGCCTGCAGGAGGCAGCATTGGAACTTCTAAGGAGAGACAACACTGTGTTTGATAAGGCTCTGGTGCTCTGTCAAATGCACAATTTCAAAGAAGGAGTGCTCTACCTCTATGAGAAGGGCATGCTGTGAGTCAAAATCCTCTAAACCTTTTGTAATATTTGTACTATATAAGTGAATGGAGTCATGTTTTATTCAGACTTAATTTAAATAAAGTCTGAGCACTAATAATAAAATTGAGCACCCTTGATTAAATTGTTTCATTGATTTTTTTTGAGCACCCTTGATTAAATTGTTTCATTGATTTTTTTTTTTTTTCCTAAATGAAAATAAGTTCTCAGATCCTCTGCTGTTAACATGGTTTTGATTAATCTAATGTTTTAATGTAACATATTGGAACAATGAAACACTATAGATTATAGATTAGATTCAACTTTTGTTTTCCACACAACAGAATTTGACTTCTGCATTTAACCCGTCTGCAGCGAAACACATTCACACTAGTGAACTCACTAGGCTGTGAGAATGTGCACGAAGCAGTGGGCAGCCCTATCTATGGTGCCTGGGGAGCAGTTGTATTATATAAGCTATATTATATTAAACACTATATTATAGTATTGAAAGTAATTAAGTAAAAAAAATCCATATTTTTGCAGGATGCATAATTTGTGCATTAAAATGTGCAGAAAAATTGTTATATTTGCTTTCTGTATGGATATATTGACTTACTTTCACAAATATAAACATTTTTACTTTTGTGAGGTCATGAACAAATCTATTCAGATTAAGTGCAATGCTCAGGGACAATATGTTTCATTGCATTGATAAGAGCATCTGCTAAATGCTGTAAATGTAAATGCATTTGCCACAGATATCAGTACCAATGCAATGACTGGTTCCTGTAAGAATATTTCTGGCTCAGTGTTCTGAGTAATGCACACACTCATAAGTGTACGAGAGATGCCAGTCTCGTCTTTTGTGCAGGTATCAGCAGATCATGCATTACCACATGCAGAATGAGGAGTACTCGAAGGTGGTGGAGGCGTGTAAGATCTATGGTGATAAGGAGGTTTGTCTGTGGGAGCAGGCTTTGGGCTACTTTGCACGAAAAGAAGAAGACTGTAAAGCTTACATTAGTGAAGTCTTGCAGCACATTGACCAGAACAATCTCATGCCACCACTACTGGGTATGTTGCAAATGATTAATGTAAGGAATGTGAAGGTACATAAATGCTTTCTTTTGACTAAATTATTTGGACTATTGACTTTGCTTTAGCTTTTTCAAAGTTATGGTCTGTAATGCCATTTAATCCAGGTCAGTTTATGAAACTGAAACCACATTGTACTTAAATCACATAATGTGACTGGAAAACAATTAGTTCTAACCATGATTCTTAAAGGTATGCTATAAAATATGTTTATGCATAGCAGCAGGGGCGTGGTAGTGGGGGGAAAAGTGGGACTGAGTTACCAGGGCCCCAAGTGGGGCGAGGGCCCTTGAAGAGTCTGGAATTTTATTTTCCTTTAAATATTAAAGGAAATAATATTTGATAATAGGGGCGAGGGGCCCTGGGCACTGCTTGTCCATAGGGGCCCAGAATTTGGTGCCACGCCTCTGCATAGCAGATTGGTTGAGACTACTTCCATATAACTTATTACTGATGTTTAACAAAAATAATCAGGATGTGACAACCCACATTTTATTTCTAAATTCTATGCAATGCATATTTAAATCTGTAATTGGTATCTTTGCTTCCCTCTGTTACAGTGGTACAGACGCTGGCCCATAACTCCACAGCGACACTGTCTGTGATCAAAGATTATCTGATTAATAAGCTCCAGAGGGAGAGCCAGCAGATTGAGGAGGATGAGCGGAAAATCCGGCAGTACCGTGATGAGACCGCACACCTACGTTCTGAGATCCAGGAACTCCGCAACAGGTAACATTATCAGGGAATTAAAGAAGCAATGAAATAGGCATCAAAACGCCACAAAAGTGGGCTAATAACTGCAAATGTGCTGATTTTCTAAAGAGTGTTTTATTACTTAAGACTGTATGAGGACATAGAAAGGATTTCATCTTTAAAATAATGAGATGATATAGGTAGAATAATAAAAAGGGAACAAAAAGGATAATTGCGGCAGTGAAAAATGTGTTAATGTTGATGAGAATAAATACAAAAATGGTTAACATTTACTGTAGTGTACTGTTCATAAGGCTGTAATGTCTACATAGACTATGGGACATTCCACAAAAGCGGGACTGATAAGTTTCCATTTACATCATTTTTTAATGTCTTTTTATTGATCATTTTTCACATTTTTTGTTTCGAGTATCAAAGCCTGATTTTATACTTGGCAGACGATGTTAGAAAACTTATTAAAACCTATTAATATATATATATATATATATATATATATATATTCTTTACTAAATTGATTTTTTTCATTCCTCCCTCATTGTTTCCACAGTGCAAAGATTTTCCAGAAGACAAAATGTAGCATGTGTAACAGCCCTCTAGAGTTGCCATCGGTACATTTCCTGTGTGGTCACTCTTTCCATCAGCACTGTTTTGAGAGCTATGCTGAGAGTGAGGCTGAATGCCCCACCTGCACACCTGAGAACAGGAAGGTTAAGGACATGCTGCGTGTACAGGACCAGAAACGAGATCTGCATGATCATTTCAACAGACAGGTACAGCAAACATGCCTCCCTGTTGCAAAACTCTCAATGATGTGTTGCATATACTTGTAATTGTGAAATTGTAAATGGCTTTCAATATGAAACTTATACTGCTAGTTCATTACAGTCAGAGGTGAGTAGAATATCTCATGAAAACCTGTACATGCTGCAGATAAAAAAATAACTCGAGTAGAAGGGAAAAACATCCTAAATGGGGACTTAAGGGGCATCCTGTGGCTCAGGTAGTTTTATTTAAATTTATTTATTTATTAAATCATTTACTTGTCTAAAAGGATTCAGGAGATTTTGGGTTAACCATATTAGAAATACATTGTAATGCTTTTACTATGTATTTATTTAACTTTCTTTGTATTGACTCTGCCCCTTAAACAGTAACATATTTTACACTTTTAGAATCTATTATATGAGACACCTAAATTTCTCAATTTTACAAGTGTATGTATTTACCTGGTGTACTATAATTTGGCTAGGAGAAATTATGACACAATTCCACAAATATAGCCATTAGTAATTAAAGAAGAGCAGACTAAAACCCTTCATGTCGTTTTCAGCAATTATGCTTAAATGTACATATATGACACTGTAAATGTAGAGATCAGGTCAAAATTACCTAAAGACAACAAGAGAGTTGCAGCTGTGTACTTAATTTATATAAAATAAGAGGGCTTCAAGACAGTGGTAGCTTCAAATCATTCATTTTGTGAGTGAAGCCATTATCTATGAAAGAAAGTCAAAGACACAAATGATGAATTAATTGTATCACTGTATTAACACAAACTATAAACATAAATATTATGCACTGTTCCTAACACTCAACGTTATGTCTCATGTCGTTATGTTCTCCACGTTCGTATTGTTGCATTCAATCTTCCAACACCCGCTTTTCTTGTTGTTTTTTGGCGGCCGCGGTAATTTTTAAAATTAGCCCAAAAAAACCTGTCTGGATTTTCAAACAAGCCCAATTTGGCATGAAAACCGCGAACCTGGCAGCCCTGCAAACTGCGAGCGCTGCTGCTTGATGGAGCCAAGTGGGTGGAGTGATATCAAGTTTTTGTGGGGAAAGGAGGGGTTACATTACCAAATGATTAAACATGCTAGTATTTCACCGAAAATTGATAATGAATAAAGAAAATTAACAAGTTATTCATGAAAGAAGATTTTGTAAATTGAAATTGTGACTTTATTTGGGGGGGTTATAGTGATTGGATCAGATTATTGGGGGGTCATAACCCCCCGCAAATTACGCGCATGGGTTCAGCCCCTATCTTTTACTGTCCACAACTGAAGTGCTGTTGAGCAATGGACCTAAAACCAAAAAGATGGATAGAATTTCAGTGTGTGTATCACAGTGGTAAAAAAATAGGGTTTTTAAGTGTCTGGTCCAAAAAAAAAAAAAATACTTGAGTGCTAAATTCCCCATTAAACACTTAGTGGAACACACTGGAAGTCCCTCATCTGTTAGCATAGGAATGATGAACCATGTCTCTCTTTTTGATGCTTTTAGTCTAAAATGAAACATTTAAACTCACAGAGCATGTATAAACAGTAGCAGAAATGTAATTAAACTGAATTAAAAAAAAAAAACAAAAAAAAAAACCTGTGAATATGGGTGGTCAGTATGGCAAAAATATCAGTGTACTTCACACATTATATATCTCAATTTACACTTTTCTGATGTAGATAGACGATAAAAGTAGTATCACAAAGTATCACAAATAGTGAATACAGTTAATTGATTTCATGATTTAAAATGTACTGCAATAAATCTATTCAAACAGGACCAGTTTTGCTCTCTTTGTCACATGTGGGTGTTCACTGTTATAAAAGTATTGGAAATATCACAAAAACAAATAAAACTTATACCCTGCCCCTTAATGCTACAGAATACTTGATTATAGATACAAGTTTTTGAAAGTCCATATATAATTGAATAAATCTGACTAAACTCTTGCTCATCTCTGCTTTCAGTGATGACTTGCATTACCAGTCAGACATTTGGAAACACCTTTTCATTCAATGTTTTTATTTTTTATTTTTTTCACCCTACATTGTAAATGAATACTAAAGTCATCCAGACTATGAAGGAACACACAAGGAATCATGTAGTAAACTTAAGTGTTAAACAAACCAAAATATGTTTTAGTTTTTAGATTCTTCAAAGTAGACACACAGCTGATGTCTCAAACACATTAAGAGGCAAGAAATGCAAGTCATGAACTCTTGACAAGTCACAGCTGTTAACTTAAAGCCATTCCAGGTGACTACCTCATAAAGCTGACTGAGAAAATGCCAAGAAAGCTGGCATCAAATCAAGAGGTGCCTACTTTGAAGAATGTAAAATATAAACATATTTGTTTAACACTGTTTTGTTTACTAAATAATTTCATATGTAATGACTTTAGTATTAATCTAACCACTGAATGTCCAGAACGTGTGTCCAAACCTTTGACTGGTGTGTATTTGTATAACAAATGAAATAATGAAAAGATGCATGTAAATATTAATGTGTGACTGTTCACAGTTGAGGAGTACCAATGATGGCTTCTCGGTGGTGGCAGATTACTTCGGCCGTGGTGTGTTCAATAAACTGACTGTAATAACAGATCCTCCAGGTGGCAAAGCTGGGCCTGGGAGTTTGGAAGCAGATCTACAGAGAGACCTGCTCATGCACACCAAGAGAAATGTGTGAGAATCAGGGTCTCATTGATGAGTTTCTCAAAGTTGAAGATAAAGACTGCTCCATATTCAGTTTTTGTTATTAATGTCCTGTGGATTGTGTTTAAGTTGGAGTTGATTAAAAATCAACTAGATTGTTCTAGATTCTGTCCTGCTTGTAAATCCATAGGCTGAATCTGATAGTAGTGATGTATCAACATCTCTACTCATGAGAGTCATGTTAAACAATGTTTGGAACAAATATGTATGGAAAATCCTATAGTGCAATTTAAACTGCTTTTTATGTCTGTAAATGAACTGTGAACTAATGTATTAATTTGGCTTCTTATGTGTTGATTCTCATGACTAATAGACTGTATCCTTGGCATGTGTGAATGGGATGCTAGAAACATACATTTAGGCCAAGAATGATCATTCATTATCTTCTACAACCAGTTAACAAATGCAGAGATATGTGTAAATGGTCAGTATCACACTTTCAGCATCATTTGAGTATGAAATATTTATTTACCTTAATATTGAGTTCACTGTTCAATACCTATGGTGAAATTTATTGTCACACTAACGGCTTAAAAATAAAAATTTGTAACGAACAAGTTTAGCGTATGTCAAAGAATATGGTGATTTACTCTATTTTTATGATTACTTGTATATCATGTTGAAATATATAATAGTTAATGTATACTTTTTATCGTATGTATGAATCAGATAAAATTTGATAAATACTGATTGATCATCTTGGGCAAAGTGTATTCAGATTAGTTTATAGGCAGGTTAAGTAAACATAGTGCCCCATCTATAACTAATAATATTAATAGTGTGGAAAAACTTCATGTTCATAGTTTAATTAAAAAAAGATAAACAATCATATATTCATTACACATATCAAGTTCAGTTCAAGAAGTTTGTCATTTCAGCTATATGTAGTACAGTACAAATTGAAACAAAACAGCGTTCCTCCAGGACCAGGTGCAACACAGAACACAAGTGCAATGAAAAAACGTACAATAAATATAAATGTTATAAGTACAAACCTGTTTTTATTAAACTGTTGATCAGTAAGACAAAAATCAGAAATTCAGAATCTCAAATTAGTCTATTTTGAGATGGAGTTACTATTCAAACCAACCTTCAAACAAAAAACGTACTGAAATACAGCACCAGTCCAACGTTTGGACACACCTTCATATTCAATGTTTTTTTTCCCCTACATTATAAATTAATACTGAAGTCATCCAGACTATGAAGGACCACATAAGGAATCATGTAGTAAACGTAAAAGTGTTAAACAAACCAAAATAATTAGATTTTAGATTCTTCAAAGTAGACATACAACTGATGTCTCCAACACATTAAGAGGGCAAGAAATTCAAGTAATGAACTCAACAAGGCACAGCTGTTAACCGAAAGCCATTCCACGTGACTACCTCATAAAACTAACTGAGAAAATGCCAAGAAAGCTGTCATTTAAGCAAGAGGTGCCTATTTTGAAGAATCTAAAATATATTACTGTATGTCACGTTGTGTGTAATGAATATAAAATATGACAGTTTAGCATTTTGAATGAAATTATGAACACAAAAAACTTGAGGATATTCTAATATTTGGTAGACCAAAAAGATATCAAATTATTACACCTAGACATTAACGACTTTATTAATTTGTAGATGATTTCCAGCTCGTGCCTCGCAGAGACAGCAGCACGAGATCACTAAACAGAAGCCAGAAGCTCTTTATGAGCTGTTAGTGTCTGAGGAAACATCGCGAGATCAGTAACCCTGGTAACAGAGCACTGCTTACATGGAGAGGTCTGAGAGACACAAGGTAAATTCTTAACTACTGTTAGCTCACATTCACACCATTTCTGATAGGCTAAAGCAATTTATTTAACTCTCAACCGTTTGTATTGAATTGTATTGAGTTATTATTAGTAAACTTTTCTGCTTTTACTTTTTTGTTAGCTAGTCCGGTTAGCTTTTGAGCTAACTAGCTAGCGAATAGTGTTCAGATAGAATTACCATATATGTTAGTAGTGGAAGCAAAACTGTTTATCTGACTTCAGATTCACGTTCAGTCCTGCTGTAGTGTTAAATAAACATGTTGATAGTGGGTGTAAGCTCTATAACAGTGCTAAGGTAACTAATAACCGCTGGTTTATCTTCTAAGACTGTAAACATGGACTGTAGCCCATTTTGTGATGTGTTAACCTTATACTTTTCTGACTGGGGTTTACACGTTTGGTAAAGTTTACATCACACTTACAACGTCGGTTTGGTTGTTACTTTTGTTTGCAGTTAGTGGGGTGTTGGTTTTACGGGCTGGTGTGGTTGTATGAGTTAGGTTTTTACTGTTGGGTGGGGATTTGCCTGTACTGGGTGGGTTTCTGGTTGTATTAGGTGGAGTTTTGGTTGTATTGTGTGAACTTTGGGTTGCAGTGAGTGGAGTTTGGTTTGTGCATGGTGTAATTTTTGCTTTATTGGTGATGTTTTGACTTTGGTGGAGTTTTTTAATGTATTGGGTGGGGTGTTGAATTTATTGGGTAAGATGGGGTTGCATCAACTGGGGTTTTGGTTGTATTATGTAGGGTGTTGATTGTACAGGGTGGAGTTTTGACTGTATTGGTGTTTTTTACTATATTGGATGGAGTATTGGCTATACTGGTTGAGGTTTTGGTTGTATGAGTGGGTTTCAAACAGGTGCAATTAATACAGGTAATGCGTGCAGAATAGGAGGGCTTCTTAAAGAAAAACTAACAGGTCTGTGAGAACCAGAATTCTTGCTAGTTTGTAGGTGATCAAATACTTATTTCAGGCAATAAAATGCTAATTATTGTTTTTTTGTTTGTTTTTTTTAAATCATACAATGTCATTTTTTTAGATTCTGTCTCTCACAATTGAAGTGTACCTATGATAAAAATTAGACATCTCCATTCTTTGTAGGTGGGAAAACTTGCAAAATCAGCAGGGTATCAAATACTTATTTTCCCCACTGTGTATATTTATATTTCAACATTCAAATATTAATTTAAATTTAGTGAAATCATTCCTTGACTCAGATTATGGGCTTTATCATTACACCTCTATTTAACTTTCTTGTTTTCAGACCCAGCTAATAACCAACCAGCCATTTGACGAGACACTGGACATTAACGATTCAGAAGAGGTGGCCAGTTTGTACACACCAACCCCACGCCAAACAGGTGGCCCCCTCACTATTTTCATGTACTATAATACTGTTTGTACTACTTACATGTACTACATTTGAATTTGTATTATGGATAAATTCTAAGTACTTATGATTTAGTTTTCAGAAACAGGAGCAAACAGCCAGTGAGTAATATGGCCAATAATAGCAGTGATGAATATGAAGAAGACGCTAAGGTAAATGAATAATTTTAAAAGCCTTTTTTTTTTGTCTGTAACGGTGATGTTAAAATAGTGATGCACTGACTTTGATGTTTGCATTCAAATTCAACAGCAGAAAAAGAAAGAGCCACGAGGTAGTCCAAGAGGGGCTAGTGAAAATAATGAGGAAGAGGAGGATGACGAAGATGATGATGACTCAGATGAGACAGAATCTGATGAAGAGGAAGGGGAGCCAGGTTCAGCTCCTGAAGGGTATGCTGTTGTTTACTGAAGAAATGCATGATAAAATCTTTGTAACTACCTAATGACAGGGCTACATCTCTGTTAACAAATCAGTTGAAAGGTCAGTGTCAGATAAACTGAAATAAGAGCTCGCTGCTGCTTTCCAGTAGTTTGCACAACTAAATCTGATAAACCTGAGATGATATTTAATGTTTTGTAGGTTAGTGGTCATTAGTTTTAGTCTATAGTATGTTAGCTGATAAGCAAAGAACCTGCACAGTTTAATATACATTACAGTAAGGAAAATAGATGTAGTCTTCTCACTGTAACATATCCTATTAGCAGAGAAACAGCCTGTCAAGACAGATTGATTGGCAGTCTCAGACTTCACTGGCAGTATCTCCAGCATGCGATTGAAGATAAATTGAACTTTTTTTCTTATAAGCTCCACTGACCATATAGGTGCACTTTGTAGGTCTACAAATACTGACTGTAGTCCATCTGATTATCTGCATACTTTTTGTTAGCTTCTGTTCTTCAGTGGCTATGACCACCTTAGAGCTTGAATTATTTGACTGGTGGATTATTCTCAGCACTGAAGTAACACTGATGTGGTGGTGGTGTGTTATTGTGTGTTTTGCTGGTACGTTTGGATCAGACACAGCAAAGTTGCTGGAGTTTTACTATCCACCACATTTTGTTGATCCACCTTGTTTGTCATCCTCTATTGCTTTATTGGTTGTCACAGGACTCTGTTGGCTGGATGTTTTTGGTTGGAGGACTCTTCTGTGATACTGAGGTGTTCTAAACATTCCAGAAACACATGCTAATACACCACCACCACATCACTGAGAATGATCCACAACCAAAATGAAATGCCTGCTCTGTGGTGGTCCTGTGGGGGTCCCGAGAACAGGGTGAAAGTGGGCTAACAAAGTATACAGAAAGACAGATGGACCACAGTCTATAATTGTAGAACTTCAAAGTGCACCTATATTGCAAGCTAAAGTTGATCAAATGGACAGTAAATGTAGAAACGATGGTTTTAGTCTTATGAATGATCAGTGTAACGAAAAAGAAAATTTGAGAGGAAATAACAAATAGAGATGTTTTAAATATTGCCATCATGTATCAAGAAGAGATATAATAAGATGCTACAAGATGCTATAAACTACAGTCATATGGTCCATCACATTTGCTGATTTCAATGAAAGACTGGACTGCACCTTGAGGATGGTGCATTTCATTACATTTGTGTGTTTGCTCACAGCGCATATGATCCAGCAGATTATGACCATCTTCGTGTAACAGCAGAAATTAAAGAACTTTTCCAGTACATCACACGGTGAGCAAACTGTACCTTCATATACAAGCCTTCACAAACCGGGAGCACATATGTAACAATTTACCCTATTCCTCTCAAATTATTTTAATTGGTGCTGGTGCTTATTATGGATGTGTATGGCTTTTGCTTTCAGATACACACCACAGACCATAGAATTGGACCATAAACTGAAACCGTTTATCCCTGACTTCATCCCAGCTGTAGGGGACATTGATGCTTTCCTCAAAGTGAGTACAGTCCTGTTAAAAGGGGCATGTTTTTGCAAATGGTTTTGTATCATAGGACTTGACATGGTAGCAAGTTGGTAACAGTAATAAATATTAGCAGTGAATAGTTCCTACATTCTATACATACCTATATTGTTTGACCAATTGTTGGAATATTTAAACAAATGCTGATGAAACCAAGATACTTTTAAAATGTTGCACTTTAACTGTGCAAAATAAAAACTATTCGGGCTCATTTTGATGTGGTCTCATTTTGGTGTTGCATACTATTACTTTTTTTCTGTAATGACAAGGTTCCTAGACCAGATGGGAAAACAGACAGTCTGGGGTTGCTGGTTCTGGACGAACCCTGTGCTAAGCAGTCTGATCCTACAGTCCTTTCACTATGGCTTTCAGAGAACAGCAAACAGCACAATGTTGCTGTGAGTATGCATTTATTAATGTACAGTTTACAACTCGGAATTGCCATGGACGAGCAAGTCTTAATCAGATGTTGATCAATGTATATTTTGACTAACGTTTAGGTGCATTACTGCTCAGAGCTGTCTAATTCTGGTTATATCTAGATACAGATGCAGATGTCATTTATTTTTACTTTTACAGTTATATGCAGCATACTTTTTACAGTATAAACAAAGTACAATTTAAAGCGATATAAAAATTTAAAATAATGTTTTAATTTAAGGTAGCATTCATTGTCATGTATTTAATCATATATACACTGCTCAAAAATAACATTAAAACATATTTGTTTGTATGGTTACTATGCATTCAGTCCTTTACATGCCAGCAAAATGGTTCTGATGCACCAAGGCATGGACTTTATAAGACCTCTGAATCTGTCCTGTGGTATCTACTTGGCTGATTTGAGATTTGGGAAATTTGGAGGCCACTGTCAGTAGATAATCACAACTTCTGACTGGGCACACCACACAACCCTTGCTGCTTCAGAGATGCTCTAGACCACTTGTGTATTTGGCTCCTGTCTGCAGGCTTTCAAAATTTTCTCCAGCATTCAATACATCTTCTACAACATTGTTAGGAGATACCACCCATCTTTGAGTGGAATTATTGTTGTGTTCCTGATATATTTTGAACTTTAAAAACAAACACTTAAAGTAACACACACTGTACTTTATAGGAGGTGAAAGTGAAGAGTATCGAGAACCCACAGAAGAACCCTAAAGCCATAGATAATTGGATAGAGAGCATCAGTGAACTTCATCGCTCTAAACCACCAGCTACTGTACACTATACCAGGCAAGAACAAACACACTTACTCCCTGCATTACACCTTTAAACATTGTACATGTCAACACACTTTATAGTGGCAGTACCGGTAGTAGATGGACATTTTCCATTGTATAAGTGACTATTTACTTTCCCCAGATCCATGCCAGACATTGATACCTTGATGCAGGAGTGGCCAGCTGAGTTTGAGGAGCTTTTGGGCAAGGTTAGATTTTTAGCAATTACTTGGTGGTCACTTTGAAGATATATATGTGAAGTTTATTTTATCTAAATTAGAATTTTTGTTTTTTAATGTATGAAAACTAATTTACTGTAATTTATACAAAAGCTATATATTATTGTAACACAAAAGCTTGAACTTCAGGCATGAAACAGAATCATGAAATTGTAATGTTTATGTAGAAAGGACTAACCGCGACCCTAATAAGGATTAAGCGGGTGTGATAATGAATGAATGAATGAATGAATGAATGAATGTAGAAAGGCCAATTTCATAAAATGTGCAGAGAAGCCACGGCGCTCACTTTTCAGTGCATAAACTTTGGAAATCAAGATTGATGGTTATTTGTTCTTCACTGTGGCCTATTGAATGTATGTCTTCAGTGATTGAAACCTACATGTTTGCATATTGTACTGCTTTTTAGTGTATTTACTCAATAACAGGAAAGTAGAGTTTACTGTAGATATTTATGTGGATTTCTGCACAGCTTTCTTCTCTCAAGTTTCTTCTCTCTTTCCTCCTAGCTGAACCTCCCTACAGCAGATATTAACTGTGACTTGGGAGAATACATTGATATAATATGCGGTGAGCTGAAATGTCATCTTTACATTTTTACAAGAGTCTTTATACAGATCATGACATTGAATTTAATGAGTTTAATGTCTACAGGTATTCTAGATATACCGGTGTATAAGAATCGAATCCAGTCTCTCCATGTCCTGTTCACACTTTATTCTGAATTTAAAAATTCTCAGGTTAGTGTTTATAAAATATATATATTTTCTTCTTTTTGTGATGCAGCTTGTATATGTAACTGTTGATGAATGATGCTTGTTTTGAAGCAGAGAGAAATATTTCAGATATCAAATGTAGTGATTCATTTTTGGAGTTTTGATAGATGACCAGGTATAGCATAGCTTAAACTTTACCTAATTGTGTTCATTTGCTTAATTCCAAGATATCAAGTCAACTTTAAGTGGTGTGCATGCAACCTTAAAAATAATACAAGAAAGGAACTAACAACTGAGAAAATGTAGATGACAAAATAGACTAAGCCAATATTTTTCTCCCAAATAAACACAGAAAAATTCTTTGAAAATATATGTACAAATCCATCAAAACCATAATTAAGTACATGTATTTCAGTAAATGGAATGCCTTGTTTCCCACCTGTGTAAGACTTCATATAGTATTCTGCAAAATTGTGCATACATCTGGTCAAATGACACATTTTATTATTTTCTAAGTGAAAATAAATAATGCATAAGTGTGCTTCTGTGGGGAATTAATTAAAATGTTTTCATATTGGGGGGAAAAATAAATCATGCAATAATTACTGGGCAATGACTTATGCACAGGTCACATTTGACTTTTTTTGCCAAATGATAAATTCAGCAAAAAAAAAAACAAAAAAATCTCTAAATGTCTGCTATAATGGATATTTGTTCCCTGTGTAACACTTTTCACTTCAATAAAGAAGTTTAAGCAGATGTGCCCAAATCTTTACAGAAGACTTTATATCAGCTTTTTTGTTGTGTTATAGAACATTTTTATAGAACATTTTTGTTGTGATCAAATTTATAATTAATGCTGTTGTGCCTCCTGTGTTAACACGGTGTGTTAAAGCATTTTTTTGAATATGGCTATGAGATCTTACTTCATGATTGGGTGTTCACACTGTTCTCAAAAAAAAAAACAAATGACAATTTTTCTTTTTGTCTAAAGAACTTCTCATGGTTGATGGTGCTTTTTGCCTGAATTTATAACACTGAGTATTTGGTCACCTTGATCATATGTTTAAAAATATGGTAGCATCCATGCACAACAAAGTGCACCACTTGAGGTTTTACCGATCATGTCCAGATAAACAAGCTGAAGAATTTGACCTTTTTCTGAAATGTCAAACAAAATGTATATGCAATTGGAAAATTTTACATTACATTTTTATTTTCCATTACTGCTCATGAGTATAACTAAATATTTTCACTCTTTGTTTCTTTAGCACTTTAAGGCGTTGGCAGAAGGTCACAAGTCCAGCACTTCATCCGCTCCACGCAGTGCTACAGCAGAAGCAGAGACACTGACGTTAGAGTGAATCCACCCACAAACACATTTTGAAATTGCTTATAATAGATCAGTGTCAGTCCACAAAGTAAATTTAGCACTGATTTTGGCCCACCTCTTTCTCATGACTGAATATCCTGTTGCTTTACTTGGGTTCATAACCTTAATAACAGGCCAATCTTACTTTAATATCTAAGACATCTGAACATTTAATTGCATTACAAAATATATGTGACCTCGCAAGGGAAAACCAGGCCAAAGTCACTGGGCAACTTATTGAGATATCGTGTCACTCACATTAGTGACAAAACTTAGCCACTCTGTATTATTGCTGTAAATGAAAGATAACCGTCTCAGATATCTGTAGGAGTACATATTTTGATCAAAAACAAAACTTAAATTCACAAAAAAGTTTTAATTTTGAAAAAAAAAAAAAGAATGACTTTGACCTGGTTTTCCCTGGCGGGGTCACATATGTGTACTTACCTTGTCACTGTTCTTTGTAAAGTATATCATCCATCATAATTGTTGTTTTAGAATGTTTTTTCACACATGCAAAAAGGCTTAATTCTGTTGTGTAATTTGAACTTAATATGCTAAAGACTGAAGTTACATTTATAAATAAATATGTATTTCTTGAGGAGAGTCACACTGCTGTCACTTCCTTTTTTGTCTAACCGATCTGAGACGTGTGAGTCATGTGGCTGAGTAGCTTACTTTCACAATGTGTGCTTAAATACGTATGTAGGCTGCAGTCTTCGTTTCACACTAAACTTCTTTTCCTGCTGTGAGTTTCCTTGTTTGCCCAAACACAGCAGATTTGCAGTCCGTGATTAGTGAGGTTCTGTTGAGATACTTGGTGTATGGTACTATGGATTTGGCCGAATAGGAAAAACTATATAAGTGATGACTATGTCAGGAGGTGATTTTGTTTTTTTGATGATTCTTCTGTGGTCATTTGTTGGTAAGTTGGTGTTTATATTTTTACACAGTGAGTAGTATGTAGTGGTACACACGCTGTATCATTTACATTATTTAGGTGTTAATTTGAACACAATATTAACTTTTTTAATTATTTCATTAAGAATAATGGAAAAACTGCTCATATTAAAATTCTGTCTATTTGTTTTGCAGGTGGAGGGATTAGTGAGCAGAAAATGAAAGGACTGTTGTATGGTAACGTGACGCTCCACACATGTGCTGTTAACAAACAAAGTGTGACAACAGTGGAATGGAGAAAATATAAAAAATCACAACGTTTATTATACACATTTAACAAATCTAACAATGATACATGCAAAGCTGGCCAGTGCACAAATATGTCTTTTGATAAACAGACTTTGAGTCTAATTTTGTTGAACGTAACAGCAGAAGATGAAGCCATTTATGAGGAGAAAATACTAGTCAACAATATACCATCCATGCGGTGTAACATCTCTTTATCTTTGCTACGTGAGTTGCTTGTGTTGTGATCTTGAGTGACTTTTTGAATTCACTTTTCTTATTGTAAAAAATAAGTCATGATTAAATCTGCCTGTGTTTTTGGTTTTAGTCCCTCCAGATGCTTTAAGAATAGCTGTGTTCTCTTCTGATTATGCTCTGAGCTTGAGGTGTGAGGTGAAAGGAGAGCTTCTGAAACTGCGCTGGTTGAGGGATGCCCGGCCACTTCCAGAAGATCAGAGAATCTCCTTCAGTGAGAATAACGTGACCATGAATATCTCCAACCTGACCAGCTCAGACTGTAGGATGTACACCTGTCAGGTGTCAAATGAAGCAGGAAAATCAGAGGTACATGTGAACATTTCAGGTAAGATATGTAGGGATATGTTAAACTCTTGGGTTTGAGATACTCAACTCTTGGGATACTCAAAGCAAATCATGCAGATGTATGATTACACAAAGAAAAAAAAAAACAAGAAAACCTTGGGCAGACTGAAGTGCCCTTGAGCATACCTCACCCCCAACTGCTTTCCGGGTAGGGTAGGGTAGGGCTAGATATATAGGATGGCCCACTGCTTCAGGCACGTTCTCACTAGTTGTTCACTAGTGTGCGTGTATTAATGCATGGCTGGGTTAAATGCAGAGGCCAAATTCTGTTATGTGCAACTATATTAGCAAAGTTGAATCTAATCTAATCAAAAACTGGCCTTGATGTCACTAATCACAATATACATTTTCAGTATTATACAATTGCATAATTGTTTTTAGTAAATAATTTTTTTTTTTTCTAGGCAATATCACTACTGTATGTCAGGACAACGTTCCCAGAGATCCTGCACAGATGCTTACCTTGTACCTGTTCATTATTGGGCTTGTACTTATTGTTATCCTGGGTTTATGCATCACTTTATTCTGCATCTGCAATTATGGTAATTGTTTTATTAGCTACACTTGTCTCCTCAGTTTACAGCTGTGCAATATTACTATCCGTGTTCAGGACATATAATGATGCATGATGATCACAATGTTTTATTACAAGTTATATGATGTTTTAGTCAGTTTTGAGCTGTTTCTAAAGGGACATTTCCTTCCTCTTTTCCAGTGAAGGCTTAAATGTGATGCAAAATTTGTGTTTATCTTAACAAAAACAATTATTTTTAGTAGTTATTAAAAACTATTTTGGAGTATTTGTATTGATCCATTTTTCATGAAATTCTAGCACAGTTGAAAGATTTACTTAGTTCACATTAGGAAAATAAAAGACAAAAACAAAAATATAAAAAAACAAAGAAATCCCAAAAAGAAAAATGACATCTTGTGAAATACTAAAGAAAGTCACACTTCTTCACAGTGGAACCAGATATCTTACTTCATAATATTCTGATAATGTCAATTAATCGCACTTTGCACAATTTTTGTAGTCTCATTCAGGTTCTTTTGGCAGCTCAACAAGAGTTTTATGAGATATTCTTCAATAAGTATCTTTTTTCCAGTAATTTTTGCTAATGGTCAAATGTATTGTCTACAGTTTCCATAACTGATCCAGTAAATTCTGTCCAACATTTTTTGTTGTATTTCCCCCACAGAATACCAGTAGTGAGGAAAACTAGGGAGCTTTATAAAAAAATGATAATGTGACCCCGCCAGGGAAAACCAGGTCAAAGTCATTCTTTTTTTTAAAATTAGTGTTTTTTAAAGTACCTTTTTTTGTGAATTTAAGTTTTGTTTTTGATCAAAATATATACTACGATAGATATCTGAGACTATCTTCCATTTACAGCAATAATACCGAGTGGCTAAGTTTTGTCGCTAATGTGAGTGACACGATATTGACACATCTCAATAAGTTGCCCAGTGACTTTGGCCTGGTTTTCCCTGGCGGGGTCACAAATGATTTAACCACCACTATACATATGTGTTTGTTCAGTGTTTGGCTACTCAACCTACCTCTGATGGAAGTTTAATAAGAAATTGCTGCTTATTCACACTGAGTGTTATGACTAAAGAAGCACCATCTAGTGCTAAAAGTGGACGAGGAGTGCTATAAGTGCTAGTGCACCTCAAAATTAGTAGTTAAAAAGTTTTGTTGTTCAAAATTTACTTCAAAAAGATACTGTCATATTTTTGAGTCTTTTTTGTTTTAATGTTGATCAGAATGGCTTGTAGCTCATTAACTAGTGTAGAAATTTGACCTCAAACAGACCATTCACATCAGGTTACCTACCGACGTAGTCTGGATAGTTGATTTTATTGGTGTGCACAGATTCAGACACCCTTGGCTAGCCCATCAAATGATGGGCTACCATGGGTTATAAAGGCTGGACAGTAGCCAAGTTTAGCCACTGACCATTCAGTCAACAGGACAACAGTAACAGAAAATTGCCATAAAAGGAAAGACAGAAATAGTGGAAAGACAGAGGTAACGGAAATAGACAAAAGACATGTGCAACAGAATAGAAATAGTAACAGAAATAGTTACATAGCATGTTTTCTATACAATCACAGCAAATACAGGGTGTACCTAATACAGCATAAAACAGCATATTAGTTCTCCACTAGAAATACAAATTACAGTAAATTACTATTCAAACAGTATCAACATTAAAACAAAAAAAGCTTGAAATGTCACTTTACGTGTAATGACTGTAAAATATATGAAGGTTTAACTTTGAACAAAAATTAACTTTTTCATCATTTCAACTATTTTTTAGATGCACTACTATGTTAAACGAACATGGTGCTCACAGTAGGTTGCATCATGCATAGCAAAATGGGGACAGGGTGTTTTTATGACATCAATGAATATAATAATTACTGCCTCTAAAACAAATGGTTATATTGCCTGATGCACGTGAGATTATTTGCAGTAACTTTGAGAGAAAAGTTGGGCCTAATTTTTAATTCAGTCATGAAGGAAAGATGCATTGAAGTTTTTGTAAAAACAAAATAGTGTTCAGAAAATTTTTTTTTTTTTTCAACATCACAAACTATCTATCTATAAATCTATAGGTTTATTAATCATTCTATATGCATTGTAAATTGAGCCTGTGAATACCTCTATAAGTAACCATTTTACAAAAAATGTAGAAACATCAGCAATTGAAATATGTTTTGTTTTTAGGTCGGAGAAGAGCAAATGCTATCTCAGTGGAAGGTAAGAATACCTCTACACACTTTTAACATATCATGTAGCCTGATTAAATTGTGATTGAATTTAATTGATCCCACTTTCTTTCCTTTTTAACAGTGCCTATATATGGTGTGACAGTACATTCTCAGGTAATGCAATCAAAGTCACTGCTTTCGTTGCTCTGAAAAGTTTACACTTAAATTTAACCATTATGTTATAGCTGATGCAGGCCTCTTACTTACTTCTATAATTTAAGAATAACTTGGTCAGTCCTGCTGGTGACATGCCAGAAATTATTAAAATGTGACCACAGATTAGTTTTATTTTCATGCCATGTCAACAGCAGGGCTCCATACTTTTCCCTATAGATCCTGCTGTAGAATATAACAAGCATTAGAATGTTGTTAAGCCTCTTGTTTTTCCTTGTTAACAGTATTTCAGTGTATACTGAATATATCGTCTCAAACTTTCATATACTCATCAGGAAGAAGCTAATGCTGAAGCCAACCCTTTACCATATGTCTACATGGACTACATCAAGCCAAAGTCTCAGCAGGCCAGAACTGAAGGGCAACTGCATGAAGACTTTGGCTACTCCACAATTGCTGAAGTTAAGGAGTACAAGCAGTCTCTTCAAAACACCACATGAGCTAATAAAGCAACAGGTCTGAACCATAACCTGGTCTAGTGAAAGACATGGATATGTTCTGTGCTTTAGGTGATTTTTACCAGACGTTAGTGATCGAGAGTAACATATTTTATGGGTGGAATTTACCATGCAGGAAGACTGAGCCTTTACCAGACAGGGCTCACATGTCCCAGGAATGGGTGGACCAAAGACAAAGTTCCCAGCAGCATTATTATTTTTTTTTAGGAAAATTGGTGTCAGTTCATTGTGATGACTACTGAGAGATTTTAATCTGTGATCAAACCTGTTTTGGTTCTATAACAAAGCATTTATAGGTATTATACTATATAGGTACTATACTGTATTTACAGTTTTTTATTTAAATGACCTAATATATTGCAGATATGTGCACTCATATCTTTTACCATTTTGTTTATTTTATGTGAAAGAGATTAGCTCAATAAAAAGACGTTTCTAAGTAATGTTGCTGGCTATGTATTATTTCCTATAGTGTGTGAACATTGTACTTTTTAAAAGCTCATTTTAATTGATGGACACTTGGAGAAGATCTCATTTTCAAGATTTATAGCTCTACAGTAAACCTCTTAGAACCTATGAGATTTATATGGTGATTTGTAATACTTCTAATATCTCTGTTTGCCTCCAACAGTAGCACTGTCTTTAAACTAATGCTTCTGCAGTACAGTTAAGTGGCACAGTTAACTAGCAGTAAATTTTTTGCATTGTATGCTTAAATTTCTCCTCTTCTTGCTTCAGCCATTTTAATTACACTTTGTGTCATGAAAGATGCTGTGGGACAGGTGTGTTGGTTCATGTATTAGTTTTCTACACAGGCACCTTTTTTATTGTTTTTAATGGGACAGTTTAAGTTTGGGTGCTTGATGCTTGTGCGTGGTTCAGGCCTCCATTTGAAAAAATGTCAACTAGAAGCTGCGTCTACATCAGAAGCCTGCCCTTCAGGCACACTTTAGCATCTGAAGTGTGCATTTTCACCAGTCATAATGAGCAAGACATAAACAAACAAACAAACAAACAAACAAAACCTTCAATTAGGTTGTGAGCTTAGTAATAGCATCCATCCATCCTTGGTTCTAGCCACTAAGCTACAGTGCCACCCTTGCTAATAGCATTCATTAGTTAATAGATGTGAGTAGATGAGACTCACTAAGTCAAAACTTACCTTACTGTCCTACATATCAAAACAACACTAGTTGACAGTTACATAACACAACAAACCAAATCAATAGTAATACAAGTAAATACATTGTTGTTATAGCCATGATAAATTAAATATTACATTTATAAATTCTAAAATACATTTAATAATTTGTAAATGGTTGCTATTTTGTAAACAAGTACTGTTTTCTAAACTGTCAGTCTAGATAAAATCACTGCAGTTTGGGGCAACATTCATTTCTAAAACGATCCTGTAGTTACTGGGACATATTGCTGTATTTGATTTTTTGTTTTATTCTGCACTAGTAAATTTTATGGTTGCTTTTTCAGTTTGTTTAATAACTAATATGATGATACTGTATTAATATTTAGATGACTATACATTGAATTGGAAACTGTCAATAACTCCAGGTCAGAACTTTGTAACTACAACAAATGGTGCACCTTTATATTTGTATACCATATTTTTATATACAATTTCTGCAGATTTGTAGAACTGAAGTTAAACCAAAAGAAAGTTGTTTACTTTTTTCTTTATAATAGTAAGTGTGTAGTCTCAATATTTAATAATAATCAGTATTTGGTTCTGAAATCCACTTGCAGAGAAGGCTTGCTAATACGAATGTGTTGTGCTGAGAACACAATGTTGCGGGAGACTTCAGGACCAGGATTGAGTAATACTGTCCTTTTTCCCACAGTTCAGTTGAACTGCTTCTCACAGTTCTGTTTTTTCACTTCTGGTGTAGTTGTACTACTGTAGTAAAACCTCTGTGGTAATTTCACAGAAGAATGGGAAAAATGTCTAAATCCATGGTAAAGTTAGTAAAGATAATTCTGGACATTTTCTGCTGGTCAATTCTCCATAAAATATTCACACTGCAGACTGCTTTGATAGTATGACAGGTATGCAATTGAGAATAGACTATGAATATTTCGAAGTGATATAGCTTTTGATATACATGTAAAAAGCTCATGTGTTTAACCTTATTACTGCATAGTCTATTGTCATCACTCCTTTATGCTGGTCCTTTAATGTATGTAGGTTACTTTGAGTTGAAGATGGGAACCCACAAAAGAAACCTAAGATTATAGATAACAGGAAAGAGAGCATCAGTGAACTTTACTGCTCTCAACCACCAGCCTATTGTACAGTATACCAGGCAAGAAAACACACACATACACACACACACACACTGCATCACCCTGGGTAAGGTCACACACTCTAAACTACAGTACATTTAATTGTGGCATTAGTTCATTGACACTGTGTTTATTATATGAGTTTGTTGATCCATGCCATGCCACTGATACCCTGTTACAGGAGTGTCCAGTAGCTTTTGGGTCAGGTTAGGTTTGAAACAATGATTTGGAGGTGACTTTGAAGAAGTTTTGATACATTTTGAACTTTCACAAGCATTTCTCAGATTACTTTAATTTTATATTTTTGAATTTTGACTGGATGAAAACTGCTTGTTATTTACACAAAAGTTAAAGGCTATTGTAAAACGAAGGTAGAACTTTAACAGCCTACCTCATGAAGTTTAATCATGAAAACATAATGTGAATGTGAAATTGTATGTTGAATAGCCAGTTTTTTAAAACAGTTCACCTTTCAGTTCATCAACTGTGGAAACCAAAATGAATACTTGTTTGTTCTTCACCATCGCCTCTTGAATGTCTTGTGGCCTACATATTTGCCCTGATTTTCAGTGTGTTCTGTACCAGGAGAGTATGATTTACTGTAGATATGACTTGCGGTTGACTTTGAAGATATAGAAGTTATACTGTAACACAAAAACCCTTATGCAAGTAACATCAAAAAAACCAGTGACGTTGCCCGGCACGGCGCAGCCGGGGCCCCACCCTGGAGCCAGGCCCGGGGTTGGGGCTTGTATGTGAGTGCCTGGTGGCCGGGCCTTTGCCTACGGGGCCCGGCGAACTGGCGACGTGGGCCCGACCTCCTGTGGGTTCACCACCCACAGAGGCAACCGTAAGGGGCCGGTGCAGTGTGGATTAGGTGGCAGCCGAAGGCGGGGACCTTGGTGGCCTGATCCTCAGACAGAGCAGCTAGCTGTTGGGACATGGAATGTCACCACGCTAGGGGGGAAAAGAGCCTGAGCTTGTGCGGGAGGCTAAGAGGTACCAGCTAGATATAGTTGGGCTCACCTCCATGTGCAGCATGGGCTCCAGAACCCAGCTCTTTGAGAGGGGCTGGACTCTTCATTTCTCTGGAGTTGCTCATGGTGAACAGCGGCGTGCTGGTGTGGGTGTGCTCATAGCTCCCCAGCTTAACCGCTATGTGTTGGAGTTTATCTCGGTGAACGAGAGGGTTGCCTGTCTTCGCCTTCGGGTTGTGGACAGGGCTTTGGCTGTTGTTTGTGCCTATGGGCCAAACGGCAGCACAGAGTATCCAGCCTTCTTGGAGTCCCTGGGAGGGGTACTGAGAAGTGTTCCAACAGGGGACTCCATTGTTCTACTGGGGGATTTCAACGCTCATGTGGGCAATGACAGTGACACCTGGAGGGGCCTGATTGGGAGGAACGGCCTCCACGATCTGAACCAGAGTGGTGTTTTGTTATTGGACTTCTATGCTAGTCATGGTTTGTCCATAACGAACATCATGTTCGAGCATAGGGGTGTCCACAAGTGCACATGGCACCAGGACACCTTAGGTCGGCGGTCGATGATCGACTTTGTTGTTGTTTCATCTGATCTCCGGCCCTATGTCTTGGACACTCGGTTGAAGAGA
>BRDA01000863.1:23036-83368 GCA_036984385.1 Crenuchus spilurus | reverse complement strand
CCAGTGCTCAGAGTCAGTGTGGATGAGAATCGATTACCAACTCTCACCACCTGCTGTCTGCACGTCAAAAAGTCCAGTATCCAGTTACACAGATGGGTGTTGATACCCAGGTCTGTGAGTTTGGGGATGAGTTTAGCAGGAATGATGGTGTTGAATGCTGAGCTGTAATCAATGAAAAGCATTCTGACATAAGTGTTCTTTTTGTCCAGGTGTGTGAGGGCAGTGTGAATGGTCAGTGCAATGGCATCATCTGTAGATCTGTTGGTGTGATATGCAAATTGATGATTGTCCATGGTGGTTGGAAGTGTGGAGCAGATGTGTGATTTGACGAGCCGCTCGAAGCACTTCATGGCTGTTGATGTCAGTGCGATGGGTCTGTAGTCATTTAAGCAGGTGATGACTGGTTTCTTTGGAACTGGAACTATTGTCATTTTCTTAAAGCATGTGGGTACCTATTGAATGCTAGTTTTGTTTCTGAATTCCCGTTTTGTCCTTATCATATCCTCTTCTGCACGTCTGGCTGTCATTTTCTATGATGAATACCACCCGTAAACTGCTATTTTTATAAAGTGAGTGAACCATGCAAGGGTAGACTGGCTGGCAGGTCAACAAGTAACACGTGTTTGTAAAATGTACAATCCAGACTGTTTATCCCTCCACCCAGTTTAATCCCACACCAGTGCGCACTCCAGACACGGGTGGGCGAACTGGCTCATGTCTCATTTTAAGTGTGTGTTGGGGGTGGGTTATTTGTGGCTAAAACCAGCATGACACATCATGGGCTGAACCAAAACCCAGACCAGCTTAAACACATTACAACAGCTGAGAACATACGTATGTCCAAAAACAGCTCATTTCCTTTCTTCAGAAGTTCTTCAGCCACTGCCATGACTATTTGCGTCTTCCACAGGACAGCTGACAAAGATTTTTTATTGGAAGGGCAGTTTTATTTTACTGCCTTCTTGTTTTAGTGTAATTGAATTTAATGTTATGTTTTGCTTGTCTGGCTTGGGTAAAGCTGTGGATGTGGCATGGAGGTTGAATGCTAAACCAGCTTTTAACTGCATTGGCAGAGAGATGGAGCATGGCACATGTAAATGGTCCAGTGTGCTTTGACTTTCCTGTCTGAATGTGTTTTCTGGTTTGTTTTTGTTGTGAGAAGAAAATGTAAAAATGTGATTAGCTACACATTGTTCATTTAGGACATTGTAGGACTTTTAATTCCAGACTGTAGTCCATCTGTTTGTGTACTTAGTTAGCCTCCTTTAAATGATCAGGACCCCCACAGAGCAACTATTATTTGGGTGGTGGATCACTTGCAGCACTGCAGTGACACTGATGTGGTGGTGGTGTGTTAGTGTGTGCTGTGTGGGTGTGAGTGGATGAGAGCTGTTAGACATACATACCTTTTTGGTCCATATTGTAGATGTGAAGTCATAGACAGTAGATTCACTCCAGTAGTGACACAGTGTTTAAAAACATCAGCTAACACCACAATAACAACAATAGCCAGTGATTGTATACTGTTTCTTGTTTACATGTATTATCCACCTAAATCAATAATAATCAATATGATACATGTTCAATGTCCCATAAGTATTGATACCCACAATGCTCAGAAGAGCAGATTCTGATTAAATATCAAAACATATGCTTATATCCAGATCTTGACCCCTTTGTACTCCACACCTACGTTCTGCCTGTCTTTCTCTCCATCTGTCTGTCTGTCTGTCCATCCCTCTGGATCTTCGTTCCAGAGGCTGAACAAGTGTGGACCTCTTCAGCTGTGAGAATAAAAGAAGGCCTTGTGTCCGCAGAATGAAAGAGAGAGGGAGGGAGAGAGTGACTGAGGTTGAACTGGAGAGAGGGAACTGGAGAAAAAAGGGGTGGGCAGAGAGAGAAAGAGAGGCTGTGTGGGTGGAGAAAAAGACAGAGCTAGGGAGAGAGCATATTTGTCTCCCATCACTAGTTGAGAGTAATTTGTGCTCATATCAGTTGAAGTTGTCCAGCTTGCTTTGGATTATAATCCCTGTGTTTATGGGATTAAATGTTGGAATTACTGACTGGCACTGAGGAGCTTTCCTCCATAACCTCTTGAGTACTTAAGGTAAGTTTGATTAAACTGGATAAAGGTGTAGTTTGGAAGTCTTTTTGTGAAGAGGTGTGGCCAAAGACTAGGATTAGTGATTGTAGAGTAAACTCTGTGGAAGAGAACCTACTGAGTTGAGCCTAGTTGGTGTATGTCTTTGTGATAGTTCATCTCCTAAAGCAAAAATGTCTGTAAAATTGCAGAGTCAGTGCCAGATTTAATAAAAGAGGAAGAAGCTGGGCAAGAAACAGGAAACAAAATATATGGAGTAAGCAGGAAACAGTCAGTATTTTGATGTCATTGACTATTACATCATTGTAGGAGATACATGTAGCTTAACATTCTCAGTATAGCAACAGTAGTATAAACAGTACCAGTAAAAGGCTTCTCATTCAATGTTTTTAAATTTTCCTACATTGTAAATGAATACTAAAGTCATCCAGACTATGAAGGAACACATAAGGAATCATGTAGTAAACTTAAGTGTTAAACAAACCAAAATATGTTTTAAATTTTAGATTCTTCATAGTAGGCACAGGACTGATGTCTCAAACACATTAAAGGTGCAAGAAATGCAAGTCATGAACTCTTGACAAGACACAGCTGTTAACTGAAAGCCATTCCAGGTGACTACCTCATAAAGCTGACTGAGAAAATGCCAAGAAAGCTGCATCTAAGCAAGAACTTTGAAGAATGTAAAATATAAACATGTTCTGGTTTGTTTAACACTGTTTGTTTACTAAATAATTACAGATGTGTTTATTCATAGTTTGGATGACTTTAGTGTTAAACTACAATGCAGAACATTTTTTAAATAAAAAAATCACTGAATGTCCAGACGGTGTGTACAAACTTCTGACTGGTACTGTAGATTCAATAGCATGTGGACATTCATTATGATTCATGCATGAGCTAATATCTAAAACTGTGAGAAAAGTCACTGAGAAACTCTGGACCCAACATAGCCTGCAGATCACAGCACTGACCTCAGCACAGACAATGAGCCTACTGTCCCAGTGGAGACAGCACTGAAGGTGTGTGTGTGTGTGTGTGTGTGTATCACTGGTTCACTAACACATTTGTAGCACCTGTCCAGACCAGTTACACACTCTGACCATAGTAGACCACCGGTCAGTCAGGTGTTTTAACGACCTGTCCACCTGATTACTCACCTGTTCATTCTATTCTACTCCTAAGCTCCTCCACTTCAGGACTGGAAGCTGTTCCAGTATAAAAGTAAACACCATTTTCTGTGATGGGACCCATAGCCCTGCCTTTCAAGACAGATGGACTTATCCATGCTCCATCCACAAATTCAAAAAAATCTAACTCCCACCCTCGTATTTTAATCTACAGCTGGAATTAATGTGTTAACAAAATGTTCAAAATGACTTCATATTTAGGGCATAATATTTAGGCTCAATGCAAGTAAAGTGATTATAAACAGTTTATATCATAACAAAAAGTATAGAAACTAACAACAAACCATTTTATTATCAACTAAACTGTTGAGTAGAGCTGTGATGCTCACTATGACTGACTATGTGAGTCATCAACAGCATCACAAACACCTGTTCTGCAATTCAACATGTGATGTAATGAATATTTAATAGCATAAAAAGAGAAAAAGTCAGTAAATGTTGAGGTTACAGTAAATAAACTAAACATAAACTAAGCAGCTTTGTTTACACTCACTGACCTTCTGTTAGTAAAAGGGAATATTTTGTTATAATGTTTTTATAACAGCAGATCCATATAAAACATTTTTAAACCTTTACTACATTTTAAATGATAATACTAATTATATTCATTATTATCTTGTGTGGCAGTAAAATGCTATCTCATCACTAACCCATAACATGTATTAGAAACATATTTGTGAGCATTCATAGTGCTGTTCTCTTGGCTTCCATTACTTAAGAATAATGCTTCATATCAGGGTAATAAATGACCAGTTGATTTAGTTTAAGACCCTTTTTCTTAAAATATCATTTTTTTTGACATTGTGAGCTTGTAACTGCTGGCGTAAGCTGTTCTTACTAAGCTGTATTGCTTTATAAATATGATATGCAAGGCTTGTGCTTGTGTTATGAAGTCCATATGTAGACAGTCTCTAAATGAAGTGTTGCCAAAGGTCAGCAGTCGGGATAAAACTCATGTGACACAGATATCAGCCAAGTTCCACACACCCCTAATACCTGCTGCAGTGTGTGTGTGCGCGTGCGTGCGTGCGTGAGTGCATGAGCATGAGTTAGCATTAGCATGGGGAGATTACAAGCCAAGCACAGCAGGTCTGTCTGAATGGAAGCTTTCATATGAGACAGGGAGATCAGGCCGTATAAACTGAGCACTAATGTGAAGCAGCTTTGTGCTCTTTTAATGAATTGTTCACTCAGTAATGGAATAGTGTGATGAATGAGAGAGAGAGAGAAGGGGGGCTCACTGGAATACAGTACCAGTCAAAAGTTTGGACTGGACATCTTCTGGTCATCCAAACTATGAATAAATACAATTACTTAGTAAACAAAAGTGTTAAACAAACCAGAATATGTTTTATATTTGACATTCTTCACAGTAGGCACTTCTTGCTTAGATGCAGCTTTCTTGGCATTTTCTCTGTCAGCTTTATGAGGTAGTCACCTGGAATGTCTTTCAGTTAACAGCTGTGTCTTGTCAAGAGTTCATGACTTGCATTTCTTGCCTCTTAATGTGTTTGAGACATCAGTTGTGTGTCTACTTTGAAGAATCTAAAATCTAAAACATTTTTTGGTTTGTTTAACACTTAAGTTCACTTAAACATTTTTTTTTGTTAGTTTGCAAAACTTTATTTGTATTTAGAACTTTTTCTTGATAAACATCCTTTAGCAGTGGTGCTACTGTATGTTTTACCATTACACTGCATTTGTGCATCTCCAAAAATGTGAATATTGGGGAAAATATATTTGTGTAAACTGTCATATTTTATATTCACTACATGTAAAGTGACGGATATGCCAAAACTACTAAATGAAATGTTCTAATAATTTGAGATTCTGGATTTCATAAGTTATAATCTAAACTGATTAACAGTGAAACAGTCATTGGTTTATTCTAATGAATGTTTCTTTTTAAGTACAATTATAACTTATAATATATTATAATTGTAACACTATGGCTTGTATGGCTTGTTATGGTTCTGGTCTGGTTAGTACTTGAATGGGAGGCCTCCAGGAAAGCTTGTGTAGCTGCTGGCAGTGGTGTTGGTGTGGACAGCAGGCACTGTTCCTGTGTGGATCCCAATGCCCCAGGGACGCTGCACTGTATATGGGCGGCGCTTTGCATATGCGGACTATGCACTGTGCATGGGTCCTCAAAAAAAAAAAAAAAAAACATGGCCCCACCCGCGATGGACTTTGATCTCACTGGGAAGAGTGGTGCACGGTGTAGACTTGCTTGTTGGAGATAGGAAGTATGAGGACACACACAGAATTTGTGCTTAGGGCACCCGCATGCCTAGCACTGGTACTGGCACTGTATAAGGTACATACAGGAGATTGAGTAGTAATCCTCCAACATCTTAACCTTTTGGTGCTGAATACAATCAAATAATTAGATTAAGATTTAGATTTAAGATTAAGATTAAGATGAACCAGTTTGCCAATTTGATTTTCGCACAACAGAATTTCACCTCCACAGTTAACCCATTTGTATAGTGAAACACACACACACTAGTGAACACACTAGGCTGTGAGAATTTGTGCCTGAAGCGGTGGGCAGCCCTTATCCACCGGCGCCCGGGGAGCAGTTAGGGGGTTAGGTGCCTTGCTCAAGTGCACTTCAGTCATGTCCTGTCTGGGGATCGAACCGGCAACATTCTGGTCACAAGATCAGATCCTTACCACTAGGGCATCATCATCACAAAGCTTCAATGTTGAGTAACCTTCGCTGGACAGTAGTTACTCCGATAGCAGCATGAAGCATTGAATCCCAACACACACATTCTGAGTATGAATCCATGTCATAACAAGGTACAAAAACAAGTTTGTGTGTGTGTGTATGTGTGTGTGTTTAGTACAGAAGGAGAAGAAAAAAGGTGTAATTTAATGCCTGGCTGGGGCAGGTGAGTGAGAGCCAGGAGGGTTACCTGCCTTCTGTCTGTTCCTTTATTCAACCCTGTTCACACCAGCCTTAAACGACAGGTGCTGCTTAAAGCCAGTCATACATACGTGAGCCACTGCGTTCTTCCCTTTCTGCAGGAGCAAACTCAAATTTCCACAGAGGATTTCCCACAATTACACAGCTTTACAGATCAAACCTCGAGAAAAAGTAAAGATGCAAAGCCCGGGCTTAGCCTTTTTATTCCCACTGATGTTGTCTGGCCAGTTCCACATCTCATCTGTTACACTGTTCAGGCTCTTTTTCCTGGCCTGAGATATTTGTATTTAATCCATGCTTCTGAGAACAGAGAATTAGAAACAGGTCACGCTGGAATGGTGGTGGGACTGCTGAAAACAGACACATCCACGCTCTGTTTGCATGGAAAAGACGTGCCCTTAAGCAAAGTGTCTGGCTTGGGGTTGAGTCACACTGCATCAGCTTGTTCTTTATGTAAGCTTCCCTGCTTCAGGTGCAGGATGTTATAAAAGCTGCCGTGGAGAATATTCTCAGGATCCTCGAAGTGTGAAGTCTGACCGCAAATCAAATGTACAGTTTTCTCCTCAAACGTCAGCCACATGTACTGCTCAAAAGTTTGGGGTCACCCATTAACTTGAACGTTTACCATGGTACATACTTTTGGTTTAGAGCATATTTTTGTTGTTACGAGACTACGAACCATATTTTATGCAAGATGTCATGGAATATAGGAATCTCATGGATTCACAAGAACAAACATCCTCAATAAACACACACATGCATCCACTAACAACCTCAAAAATCACTATTTCTCGACTTTTTGGTAGAGCATATTTGAATAATTATTTCTTATTAATTATATCTTATTATATCTTTGTAGAAGGTGTTAAATGTAAACTTCATAGTGCCATCTCTACCAGGTGGTAGAGGAAAGTTTGGCTAAAATATCCACTAGAGGTCAAAATAAATGCAACAGTTTGTTGTCTGAATGCAAAACCAGCAGTGCTTCACAGCTATACCACAAGAAATAAACTGGATCAAAGTGTTAAAATATGATATATGATTGGAGTTATTGGCTGGGTGCCACTAGGGGTGATGGGAAGGGGTAGGATAAGAGGAGGGAAGGGGTAAATGGAGAAAATGAAAAAAGAAGGTGGGGGGGGTGGATAAAAAAGGAAAATATAATTCGAGTTGGTCCTTTTACTTATCTAATAGTTTTTTTTTTATTCTCTTTTCTGTCTGTACTGTTTAGGCCTTTTTTCCCCATTCGATTTGTTCTGTTTCTTTGTTTTCATGATGTGTTTACTCATTCCCTCAATAAAAAGATGGTGTATATATATATATAATGTGTGTGTGTGTTGTGATTTTGCATTAAAATGCCATCTCTGCCTACATTAAAATGCCTACTCTTTGGTAGAGGTGTTATATAAAAAAAAATTTGTAAAAAAAAAAAAGAGTCTTAAACAATGTATATATTATTCTATTCTAAGGTCCATTGCTTTTTAATTAGGATATTAACAGGATACGTCTCATCTTTCTACCATAGAAGACTGATTATCTGGACCAGCATCATTTGTCTCAAAATGTCTAGAAAAAAATATTCAGAAACAAAAGTATGTACTCTGTGTAGTTATTCCAACACTGTATGATTACCTATTGATACAAGAATAAAGATGGCATAGCTAGAATCAGTGGTAGGAAACTTATAGCATCTCAAAGCTTGAATTTTGTCAATTCCTTTTTATAGATATTTGTCTAGAAAATGATGCCACAATCCAAAAAAAGGAAAGTGGTTTGAGATTAGATTGAACTTTTTGCCAGAGTGATCTGCACTCAAGAGCACTTCAGTCATAACCTACCTGGGGATCGAACAGGCAACCTTCCAGTCACAAGACCAGATCTCTAATCACCACGCCATGGCTACTCCAAGTACACTACACTATCAAAAGTTTGTGCACACCTGTTGATCCAAATGAAGGGTATTTGCTCTCTTTGCTGCTGTAACTCTGCTCTTCTTGGAAGTTTTTACACCAGACGTTGGAACATTCATTACTGTGAGGACTTGATTGCATTCAGCCTTAGCGTTAGTGATGTCAGGTACTGATGTTGGATGATTAGTTCTGGATCACAAACTCAACTTGAACTTATTCCAGAGATGTTTGTTGGACTCCCATCACTACACAAATGAAGCTCTATGCTTCACAGCCCAATGCTGGTAGTTTTATACTTGGCATTGGTGACATTATGTCTATGTCTGACTGTTCCTGAGAGTCCCATTCTATTTACAATGCCTTTCTATGGAGAATAAACAAGCTTTATACACAATGGAACACCTGTGCTGGTGATTAGGGTGTTAAACTTTAGGAAGTGTAGACTTAGGTAAGCAGTGCCAGTTGTGAGAAACATTTTCACTGTGGTTCATGTGTTTGACACTGAGTTACATGTCTATGTAAGTTCAAATGAGAAAAGTTGTTAATCCAACCAAAAACAGATGATGTTGGAATGCTTTGGCCAGACTGTGAGAACTTGCACCGCAGTGCCAATGAAGTAGACCCAGTCCCATCTCACAAACACATGCTAACATTTCTTGGACTGAGTGTTTAAGCCACGTATGCAGATACACACTTGTCTGTAAAGGGATCTGTGGGCACGCTTTATGACGCCTTCTTACTTTAAGTTGATACTATAATTAAGGACCTAACTTTGGGGAAAAATGCTGAAGGAGCTTGTTGGACTGCTTGTAATTCATGAGTCAAATCTTCCTCAACTTATATAGCTCTGAATCAGCCCTAAAGTGAATTCTTTCAAACAAATAGCTTGGCTCAATGTCAACTTGACATAATTGTTCACTTTCAACAGATGTAGACATTCAACCAAGACATGTTTGGTGTTGTAATATTATTTATTTACCTTAGAACTGGAGCTACAAGGCTAACATTGCTAATAAACACTTGAAGTCAAATGTCACCCAAAGCTTTTCCATAAATATACAGTGGAACCTTGACTTACGTGTTTAATTTGTTCTGTGACTGAGTTTGTAACTCAAATTGCTTTTATATCAAATTAAATATCCCCATTAAAATGAATTGAAATGCTATTAATCTGTTCCAACCCCCATAAACCACACCACATTTTTTTAGTTACGTGTTTATATAAAAAAATGTACTTTATAAACAACAAATACAGTGGAACCTTGGCTTATGAGTAACCCAACTTACAAATTTTCCAAGATACAAGTGTCACTCAGTAGATTTTTTACTTTTTGATGTGAGACGAAATCTGAGTTACTAGCAATCTTCCATCACCTGCCGTTAGGAGTCACTAGCGAGCGTGAGAGAGTGTCAACATAATTATTATTATAATTAGAGTGCCAAAAATAATAATGCATAATAAAAGGGAATGTAAAGAAATTAACTGGCTTTATTAAATACCACACTTTCCTCGCTTTCACAGCCAACACACAACCTCTTCTTCTCAGCACTGATCTTGCCACTCACTGTATCAAAGCTGAAGATGCTGCACTTTCCTCCGAGTGCGTTTTCTCCTATGTATCAGCAGCAGTTTGAAAATAGGCGGAGCCTGACTTCACATGCATTGGAGAGGCCTGTGCTAGTCTTCACCCTCCTAGAGTCAAGACATAAGTGATTGGGAGAGTCCTAACAAATGGGTGTGTTGATTGGCTACCACATTGGGTGGAAATTTTGGTTAAATTAAAAATTATATATTTTTTTATTTTGCATATAATAAAAAATTTTGAAAGAACTTTTCCATTATCTGTGGGTTTTTTCTTCACAGTGTCACTAGACATTTCCCCACCATGGGTTCCCAGTTACAGACAGCTGTGTTTGAATGCATAAAGGATGGACACTGCCACAGTGTTCACTGCCACATAAAGATAAATGTGGTGGTAAAAGCATGCAAAAATGTGCTATTATAATATTAAATGTAGGCTTGTTCATTAGTTTATGAGTGGAGCTGCTCTCTACTTGTTCACCCTGTGATCCAAAGTTCAAATCCCAAAACTGGGAGACCAAGTTACTTAAAGCCAGTCATACATGACAAGTTGCTTTGTGATGAAAGAGTCCAAGCTGATGTGGAAACTGGCAAAAAATTTGCTTTATTTTAATTATGTAAATTAGGAGAGTGTTTTACTAAGCTAAGAAGTTTGAGTTGAGGGAAACTCAAGTTGACTTAACTGAAAAAAGGAGTTACCTTGAAATTTTAAGTTGGGCTGATTTGACATTTACTGAAAAATGTAAAATTTCTGCATAATTTCCTCAAACAAGTGAAGACGTTGCTAGACCCCTGTTCTTTAGATAAAACATGGCACCCACCTTCTCCTGATTGTTGTTCCATTGATTGACAACACCTGACTCACCTTATTTCATCTCAAGTGATCTGCTAATCCTAAAGGTTCACCTACTTTTGCCACTCACAGCCATGTAATATTAGGTCATTGTCCTCATGAAGTCTAATGTTTGTTTGACTTTGTTCTCTTTATATACTTTTTAGGACTTGGGTGACAATCTGATACAAATTTAATGTAAAAATTTCATAAATTTTCAAGCACCATTGTAAGGAGCATGAGGGGTTTCTACCTTACCTTTTTGATTCTTGATGATGGCAGGGAGATAAACTCTACCTTTCTATTCTGGATCCCAAAAGCTGTGCAGATCTCTACCAGCGAGGCACTTTAATAAACATCTTGTTTTGAAGTAGTCTGCAGACTGAGCAGATGTTATTGAGAACACTTGTAGAGAAGAGGAGGATTGTTGGATTGTATTCCTTCCCATGAGAGTTGTTGGTCTTGGGGTCAACCCACAGGAAACACCCCCTGTTCTAGAATCAGCACCGGAAGAACTATCTTCTGTTCCAGCTGTGGTTGCTTGGTTTCTGCTAGACTTTGTTTATACCTCTGTTTTATTTGTTAAAACTTTTTTTTCCCATCTGTCTTGCACACTGTCTCCAGCATTGTTGGCAACCATCAGGGGAAAATCCATAACATTGATGGATATTCCCTCTCTCTTTTTTTGCTTTTGCATTTTCTCTCTATCAGATAATGTTCTGTTCATATCCTGTGAGACTGACTTGTGACTCCAAAGATTTTTCCCATGTCCTTTTCCCAATTTGACCTCCCTCTTTAGCCGTGTAAGCTAACTTTATCAACAGCCAATTCAGCTCATACGTGAAATACACTAGACGTACAAGTGCACACAGCTTGTCTAGTCTTGTGTAGAACCCAGTCATATCAGAATATTATGACCACCTCTTATATGCATTGAACTTGGTCACATGACAGGGTTTGCATATATAAATAAGTGAGCACACCAGTCAGTTGTAGGAGAGTGTAAAACCATCACGGGCAAAGGATGTGATGTGACTGATGTCCAAAAGGGCTGATAATATACTGTGTGATGGGTGGTAGCATCTCAGAAACTGCTATGTTTAAGGGATGTTCTAGTAGTCAAGGTATACTAAGAATGTACTTTGAGTACATCCAAATGGCATAACAGTGGTACCCCATGAGCCATTGATGGCAGGGAACAATGACTCCTGTAAGTGGTACAGCGTGATAGACACACCACAGTGGACCACCGACACATTTGGCCTGTGAAGCAGATGCATGATTAAAGTGGTCATAATATTCTAATATGACTGTGCATTACCAGTATTATTTTGGGGATGAGTTGGGGATAAGGTGAGATGATGATCATCTACCATCTTGAGCTCAGAATGTAATTAAATCCTCTCAGCAATGTTCTTAAATCTAGCTTTCCATGAACAGGATAAACTGTTTTAAATACACTTGATTTCAGAAGAAGCAATGAATGACCAAGTGTCCCAATACTTTTTTTCAGTTAATGCTGTATGTTTACTCCAAAGTTCCATGGTGACTGGGCCATGCGGGGGAATCCTCAGGAGACCTGTTGTATAAAATGAGTCATTAATTAGCTAATGCTCCCGTCAGTGTTTAGGTGACTCATTTGGAGAACACAAATCAGCGTTTTCCGCAGATGTTTTAATGAGGAGTTGGAAAACACCAGCAGGACTATGGAGGAACAGGAAGTTGAAGGAAAAAAAACTCCACGTGGAATATCCAGGCCTTTCCATCCCTCCACCTCCACCGCTATCAAAACAGCATGAACTGAGTTTCATTTCCCCAAATCCCAAAGATGTTAACTTGCCAATAATACACTAACAAACTAATCCTTATTTCATTCAATCCTTATGTCAAAATCTCTCCCATCTCTCCTTCTCTTAACAAAATGACCAACGAATAAAGAAAAGTTAGATGTAATATTAGAATAATAAAATAAAGGTTTGGTTGCTGTTGTAGTCTCTGTAAGGCTCATGTTCAGACCTCAGTTACTTTACATCTGAGTTTGTATTTAGTCTGCAGCTGTGAACATGTTTACACTTAAGCCTCCGGTCCGGTCGTGATGATGGTTATTAAACAGGTCAAGTTCACTTTGAGGACATCCTGAGGAGGCCTTTGCTCAGCGTCATCAATATGTTTATATTTGTCCTCTATGTCTAGACATGGGTGCTTTACCTTCTCTTCTCATCCTTTCTAATTTTTTCTCATCTCTTCCTTTTTCTTCTCTTCTTTTACCTTCTCTTTTTTCTTTTCTCTTCTCTTCTCTTCTCTTCTCATCTTTTCTCTTCTCTTCTTTTCTCTTCTCATCTCTTCTCTCAAATCCTCTATTTCTATTTCTTAGACATTGCATTTATTGTCTTTCTCTTTCCTCTATTATACTCTTTTCTTCCCTTTTCTCTTCTATTTCTCACACTTATTTTCTATCCTCATTTCCCATTTCTTGTCTTGTTTTGTCCCCGAAACACTCCTCTTCTCTTTCTATTTCTCTTACTCTCTGCCTTTCTCACTTTTCTTTTTCTCAATTATACTCTTTTCTTCTTTTCTCTTTTTTTTTGTATTTCTCACACTCTCATTTCTTCTATCTTCATATCCCATATATTGTCTTGATTTGTCCCCCAAACTCTTCTCTTCTCTTTTTATCACACTCTCTGCTTTTCTTGCATTTCTCCCCATTATACTTTTTTCCCTCTTCTCTTCTCTTCTCTTCTATTTCTATCCCTCACACTTTCTATCCTCATTTCCCTTTCCCATTTCTTGTCCTGTTTTGTCCCCCTAATATTCATGTTCTATTGGTTTTCTTCTGTTGTTTTCATTTTTCTCCATCTATATTTTTCTCTATTGTATTCTCTTCTCTTCCCTTCTATTTTTTCTCTTTCTTTCTTTTCATCATTTCTATTGTATCTCTTCTCTTTCTCACACTCTCTGCTTTTCTCATCATTCTTTTATCTCAATTACACTCTTGTCTCTTCTATTCATCTGTATCATATATAATCTCTTTTCGTTCAGTCTTTCACTCTCTCTCTCTCTCTCTCTCTCTCTCTCTCTCTCTCTCTCTGTTTTTATCTTCTATCCTCATTTCCCATCTCTTGTCCTGTTTTTGTCACCCCAACTCTTCTCTTCTCTTTTCTTCTCTTCTTTTCTTTTCTGTCCCTTATACTTCAATTTGCTTTATACCTTTGTCTATCTCTTCTTCTCTCTCACTTTTTTTCTCTCTCACTTCTCACTCCTGCTTTTCTCTCTCTCTCTCTCTCTCTCTCTCTCTCTGTGGTGACAGTAGTCGTAACTCGGTGCTCCTGAACTCCAGAGTGTTTAGAAGTGTTTAGTCAGAGACATGGACTGTACTCGAGCTGCCGGAGAACACACAGGAACAAACAAGAGCAGAAGTAAACACAGCACATAACATTTAGACCAGGACCAGACAAGGTTATGGATCAATATTTGAAAGAGATGGTGAGTTTCTTACTTCCTGTCATGTCCATTTGTGCTGGAAACAGTATCATCATGTTTATCCAATTGCTCTGACTGCATTAATAAGCTTATGCTGTTAATTGACACTGAATTGATTTGATTATGAACTTTATATTAGATTGCCTGCTGTTTATTCCTGAGTTATGGTGTGAATCGAGTTAGCCAGATGTCATGAACTTATTCAAACTGAAGTCTGAAGCTATTCTGAGATGTGTTTTGACCCCACATGCTCAGCGTGCTTCCCATTTGTATTAGTCTATTGGTGCTTTCAACTCTGGTATTCTTCCTGCCACGTTCTGACTGTGGAGTTAACATTTGCTATATTTTCCCACTGTGGTTTCATCTGTGACACTGAAGTACTGTGTGTGTGTGTGTGTGTGTGTGTGTGTGTGTGTGTGTGTGTGTGTATATATGATTATATCCCTTGTAAGAGGAGCCCTGTGGAGTGCACTGTGGTTGGGCTGAGGCTATTTTCTGCTGCTAGGGCCAGGACGCAGTGGCATAGTTGCCGACTTAATAACAAGTTACACAGGCATGGCACTCCGTTTAGCCACATGAGCCCCTGCCCTACGGAAGAGCTCTGCAAGTCCACATGTTTGTTTGTTTGCAAGAGGAATACCTAGATAAACAATCTCACCAAATCACAGGCTGTTGTCCCGTCCAGTTCTTAATTATAAGACTACAACATGACCTTACTCAGAGAAACCTGAGTGTATTTGTATTTACAGTTATTGCATTGATCCACACCTATGTCCACTGTATTACATCAATTCAGGGCAAAGGTTTATTGTCAAGTTATCTATTTATTGTCAAGGTACGTGACTTCAGAAGTGCAAGATATTCAGATATTAATTTTAGTCAGTTCATTCTCAGTAATATAATTTTAGATCTTTAATAGCTCTTTTGTTTTATATTATGTATCCAAAATTGTTGAATATTGATTATAGGGTAATTATAAGGGAATTTGGAATATCGGAATGGTGATTTGTTTTTTGTACTTTTGAACAGTGAGTCCAAACTTTTGAACAGTGATTCCAACCTTCTGAATGGTGATCCCAAAGTTCTGAAAGGCAGTCCCAATATTCTGACTACTGACAACAAACTTCTGAATATTAATCCCAAACTTCTGACTTCTGAAGCTTGAACAGTTATTCTAAATGTTTGAATGGCGATCCCAAACTTTACAGTGGTGATCCCAAACTTCTGACTACTGATCCCAAACTTCTGAATGTTGACACCAAACTTTACAGTGGTGATCCCAAACTTCTGACTGCTGATCCCAAACTTCTGAATGTTGACATCAAACTTTACAGTGGTGATCCCAAACTTCTGACTGCTGATCCAGTGAGTGGACGTACAAGGCTGGAGTTTCTAATAAAGTGGCCAGTGAATGGACGTACACGGCCAGTGTTTCTAATATAGTGGCCAGTGAGTGGACATACACGGCCAGTGTTTCTAATAAAGTGGCCAGTGAGTAGAAGTACAAGGTACAGTAGGTGCTTCAGTGGAGAGTGGAAGTGCAGTGTTCCTAATACACTGTATAGTAAATGAATATGTTGAATTTCATCTCTTTGTATTTTCCCCAGTGCTGAATTTGAGTCAGAGAAAGAAGAGATGAGGACATTTATGCTCAGTGATTCGCTGAGATGACTGATCTGTTGTGATATGTCTGCTGAATTATCCTCTAGCCTGAGGGCCTCTACCTGTCTATTTATATTCTGATGTGCATATGTCCGCACCACAGATAATCAGCAGCATCTGTTCTAAGTGTGCTTGTTTTGAGTTGAGTCACACTGATTCACACTGTGTAGCACCTAAACTACACGCACAGACCCATCCTGACAGCTGGTCATTTCTAGTCTGCATGTTGGATGTTAGTATGGCCCTCAGGCTAAAACAAGCAGCCACCTGTGTGCCATGTTTTTTTAATAACCCAATAAAAAGAGGATCAAAGATCCTGATACCTAAGAGTATTCTAATTATGCTAGATAGCCCTTAAAAGTGTACTTCAGTGCTTTCAGCCTAATCTCCATATGATGCATTTGAATCGTACTGTTATTGACCATGGAAAATAATGTCAACAACCTTTGCCTGTACTTAGTAAAAGAACAGAATCTCATGAATAAACAAGAGTACAGAGAGTACATGTTTTAAAATGAGAGAACCTATTTATGAAGTCCAGTTTTGGCACACTGGAGGAACATAGTGAAAAGGTACTTTTAGTTACTTTAGCTTTCCCTAAGGTTTTACCCAAGAAAGAAGAATAGTCAATGTTTTTTAAATGTACATTTTAAATATATAGTGAGACTTGTTTTTTTTTCATTATTTTTAATCATTTTTACCTGATTTTCTCCTCAGTGTGTTTGCTAGTCAATCAACTCACCCATTCGTTGACTCTCCCTATCACTTGTAATGTCTGACTATAGAAGGGTGCACACTAACACAGGCCTCCTCCAATGCATGTCAAGCTTCGTCTCTTTTCCGACTGCTGCCGATACATAGCCACTGGGCAGCCAGTGTGCTCAAAGGAAATTTCAGAATGCCAAGTTCTAATGGATTCCTGGCAGACGCATGAGCCAGCCGACATTGCTTAGTAGTGCTGGGGAGAGAATGCCATCTTACCTACCCGGAGAGAGCACAGACAATTTTTGCTCTCTTTGGCCCAGGCTGCCGATGGCAAGCAGCATGATCTGGGATTCAAACTGGCAATCACAGTGACAGCGCCTTAGTCCACTGAAACACTAGGGGCCTGAGATGACACTATATAATAAAACAGGAACATAAACTACAAATCCAAAAACTGTACAATAACATTGTTCACTTTTAAACACCACACTCATCTGTTTGGTGGTACAACAACACTAATGGTTATTGGCATTTGATCCAGTTTATTCCTTGTGGTATGGCTATGAAACATTACTGGTTTGCTTTTAGACAAGAACGTTGCATTTCTAGGCACCTCTAGTGGATGTTTTTAGCCTACCATACCTCTACCAATTGGTAGAGATGGCACAATCATTGTGTTAAGTTCAACACCTTCTTCAATAAGATATAGTGACTCAAATATGCTCTACCAAATGGTTGAGCAGGATGTTGAAGGGTTAGTTTCCTAGAAATAATTGTCCAAATTTAAAGCTGAAATGTATAATACCTTTGAACAATGAATAAAAACCAGTAGTATGTTACAGATTAGGTTGGAAAATGCTGGAGTTATCCTCTAATGATCAGTCTGAAGTCTATGAATGGGTTATACTCAGATAGGTATGAGTGATCATGCTTTTGTTTTTCTCTCAGGATTTTAACTATTCTGACGAAGTGATCGATAATCCAGAAGACATGGACAGCCTCAACAGGAACATTGCTGAACATGGCCGCCAAACTCATCAGGTGCTGCAGGTGAGTTAATATAACTAGATTTTGGTAATTAAAAATGAATTCCAAAATAAAGTTGATTCTGACACTTAGTAACCATATGCTTAGTTACTATTTATTTACTGAATTTAATATAATGTATGAAAGTCACATTAGATATTCTACATTTAAATTTTTCCAATATGTTACCATTACAAAAATATACTGTGGTACTGCCATGGTTGTACGATGGTATTACCATGGCAAAACCATAATGTTGTTATTTATTTATTTATTTGTATATACATTTTTACCTGATGTACTCCACTAATGTTTTGGTAGTCAGTTGACCCATCTCTTCATTGACTCTCCCTATCACTTGCAATGTCCCTGACTCTAGGAGGGTGCAGACTAGCACACGCCTCCTCTGATGGATGTGAAGTCAAGCTCCACCTTTTTTCAAGCTGCTGTCGATACATTGCCGCCAGCAGCCAATGCTGATGGAAAGTGCAGGATCCCCAGTCCTGATGTATTGCCTGGCAGACACCTGAGCCAGCCGACATTAATTAGTAATGCTGGGGAGAGAGTGCCATCTTACTAGCCTAGACAGAGCACAGCCAATTTTACTCTCTCTGGCCCCGGCTACCAATAGCAAGTAACATGATCAAGATTCGAACTTGCGAACCTCAGATTATAGTAACAGCGCCTTAGTCCTCTGAGCCAGCCCAAGTTGGTTTTTATGACATTACCATAATGGTACTAAAGTAATACAAGTAGTTTTACTACAGTTAATACTACTTGTCATATTACTTTAGTAAACTAGTAGCATTACTGTAGTATTATCATGTACCATGGTATTACAATCATGGTATGGTCCAAAAACATGGTTCTACCATATTGGTATTAGAATGGTACTTTTATAAGAGAGATTACGCAGACCTAAAATGATCAGAAAATTACAGTGTTAGAACCGTTTGTTGGTTCTGGGGTTTGACTGAAATACTGAGTTGTACACACTAGTAGAATGCAGGATTCCTCCGTCCTCCTCGGCCTGCAGCGCTGGGGGAGTTCAAATGATAACAGAGGCAGAGTCTGTTCTCAAAATGGTTTCCCAGTTTATTGTTCAGAACAGCAGAGTATATATGCTTTAGAGAGACAAAGACATACAGGTTTGGAACCGTGTAATGTTTTCAATGGATGAAAATTGAAGAAAGGTCGTGATTGGTTTAAAATGATTTTAGCCACGTTGTTAGGAGACCCCAAGATAGCTTTGGAGACTTGTTAATCAGGTATTGTCATCACTGAAGAGGTATGTACAAGGCCTCTGAAGTGTAATCTATGGCTTTGGAGTCAGCTAGTCTTAATGTCACAAAGCTTGTGTGTGAAGCCATGAATTTAGGAGCAGGACAGCAGGCCTGAACTCCAATGACCTGTCTTATGCACATATGAACATATGAATCTGAGTTCCCCTCTTTGATTCCAAAGGAATCAGATAACAGTGCATAAGACACAATAGAAATCAAATGCAAAGCCCGATGTGAGCAAGCCAAAGGCAACAGTGGCAAGGAAACCTTGGGAGGAACCAAGACTCACAAATGGGATCCATCCTCCTCTGATCAAACTACTGAGAGAAATTGACATCATCAGTATAACTACCAGGGTCAGCTAACGAGTGTGCTGTGAAATTAGCAAATCTCCAAAAATGGTTCTGGTTGTAGGAAGATACTTGTTTACAGGATATGTCAAACTGATTGTTAAAATAATAAGATACCACATGTTTAATCACAAAAAATCAGCTAAATTACTATTGTCTTTGTGTATATGCTTGTAAAGAATGTGTGTGTAAATGGTATCAAATTTCCATTCAACCTCAGTTACAGTTTAAGAGAAAAATGATCACACTAAAAGTTATTTAATTAACTTAATTGCTACGTATGCAACTAAATGTGCCATTTGACCAAACAGTCTTAATCTGCTTTATGAAATCAAGCACTGGATTACTTATGTCTGCCACATTCCCAAAACAAAGGTGACCCTGGCCAGATACTACAATAAGCCAGTAAATCCAGTTAGAGACAGAAAAACATAGTTTACTTTAAGCTCTTAATCCAGACCAGTGGATGTTCACAATGTGCCCGGTGAAAGAAATGTCCGTGGACAATAGAGGCAATTAAACACCATTATACACAGTGCCAATGTTAGGAGATCACAGAGGAAGATATGGAAGCTAAAACAAACTCCCATGGCCTTTCAGCTTTACCACAGAGTAGCCATGCTGGGGCAACGGACGTGACTTTTCTGCTAGCTCATTATAAACTGTCAACAGTCTTTTAATTTCTATTGTGATAGTTAAAATGTTCAGTGAAAAATCTAATTTCACACAATCTAACAAAAATCTAACACAATTTCCCTTCTTGTCACACATTTGAGCTATAGAGATAGAAGGAGAAAAAAAAACAAGCTTCAAGATGATCGCTAGCTGATTTGTTGTTAGCAATGCTATGCACTGTTGTTGATTAGATTACAGTATGCCACACAGTGTCTAATCAAATTTAAAAAATCTATTTTAGACAACTTGAAACATTTGAGACAAGTGTGTGATGATTTAGACTTGCAACTTGGTTAATGCTAATTCATTGAGTTTAAGCTTGCATTACCTGCTAGCTACATTAGCTGCACTGTAAAACTAAAGGAGCAAACTTTGGGATTTTTTTCGTAGAACTATTGCACAGTAAACTACAAGTAAGGTCAGGTCAGCTTCTATAGATCAAAGTCTGCCCAGTTAAACTGACTTACTGGCTGCAGTGATTGTGAAATGGAATAATGAACTGAAGTTACAGACAGCTCTTTCATTCTTGACAAGTAATTCATCTCGATGGGGATGGCAGAGGCCAACAGTTTCCATCCCAGACTGTGAACATGTTCCTCTGACACCAATTCAATGTGCAGTTGCCTTCTCCTGGCTTCTGTCTTGGACTTGTTACAGAGGGTGAGGAAATTTTCCAGCCCAGAAATATAAGTACATTGTCCTAACAGACCCACATTTGCAGTTTTCTTTATGAACCCTATTGGAAACCTCTGGAATGTGGTCAAGATGAAGATGCATGGTCATCAAACCTAGCTGAGCTGTTTGTATTTTGGTTAAAATTGGCATGTTATTCAACAACACTGGTGGACTCGGGGTGGGGGGCAACCGCTCTCCCCTTGTGCACCTATGGGTGAAAAAACGTCATTAAAGTGCTCTCTAGAATGGCAAAAAGTTCACTTAACGTGGAAAAAATATTGACTGGCACCTTTGTTGTGACGGTGTGCCCTGTCTTAACGAGTCCCTTTATTGGGTTGACTAATGTCCAATAGAAAAAGGCACATGAAGTGTTCTCTATTGCATCCCTACTAGACAGTGCCCCAAAGTGAGCCCTTTTCAGTAGAGAAAATGTGATGAGGTGTTGTATAAGGTTCTCCTACAATTGTACATGATGAAATGCCCAGGTAGATGCCCCTGAGTCCACCACTGCCCAACAGTGTCAAAGACTAGTGGAGAACATGAACAAATCAGGCCTATTCCACCTAAAACTGGATCTCTGAATTCTTCTTAAGATACAACATGAGTATTGTGTTGTTTACAAATTAATATGAACTTGTTTCCTCTGCATTACTTTTGGCCAGTTGTCATCTTTATCACAATGTTATGCTGGAATGTTACCGTGCAAGTCATTTCAATTCTGCCCTTGAAAACCTCTGGACATGACTTTGAGATCTCTTTGCCTTTCATCTTAGTGGCTAAATCTTGTTAGCCTGCTGTTGTGTTTGATTGTACCTGATGGAACCAAACCCTGTTAGCCTTTTAGCCTAGCCCTGCTTTTCTCCATAGCCCTAATTGAATCGGCTTAATCCTTTTTAGAACACCAAGAGCAGTCATCCAAAAGAGGTCAGGTCACTTTGGAATTTTTTTTTGGGTTACCCTTGTAATTTGGCATCAATCAACACTGCAGTGCACCATGCAACATATGTTATATGATGTTAGTCAATGCCGTAATGCTTTTGTTTTAAAACAAGATGATGATAAAGGTTATGTCAGCACACTAAATGGTCAAATATTGTACAAATGGCGTTCATCATTGAATTTCACCACTGCTAAAGGAACCTTCTTGCATTTCTTAAATAAACTAGCTTTTGTAATGATCTAGTTATTGTTCCTAGTGGTGTCACTGTTCACCTCGGTTTGATAACTTGGTCTAATAAAAATAACCATTTTTTCTTGCTATCTCTGTATGTTTCTCAGAGTACCCCACTGGACTTGATTGAGACTGGCAAGACCCTTAAAGTCCAAGCAGAGCGCCCCCATCTAGTGAGTTTGGGAAGTGGACGTCTGAGCACAGCCATCACTCTGTTGCCCTTACCAGAAGGTAAGAACTCATAAAGTAGTAACTTATAAAGTGTATCAAATCACAATTTGTCATTGTTCTGTAATAACCATGAACACATTTCCATATGAAAGTTCATTAAGCCAACCAATTCACATGCTGAGTGTTGTTTCTGTAGACCAGGGATCTTTAAATCTTGCCCTGATGGCCTGGCATCCAGCAAAGTTTGGTGATTTCCCTGTTCTGACACACCTACTTAACCTGGCAGTTAATATATGAACTGAACCAGATATAGTAGTGCTTGAAATTTTGTGAATCCTTTAGACTTTTCTATTTTCCTGTATAAACTTGACCTAAAATCTCATCAAATTGTCAAAAATTCCTAAAAGTGTTCAACCAACAAATATTAAGTCAAAAGTAAAGCGTGTAATAGTTTGTAAAATCACAAATGAACCCAGTGTAACTTCACGTGTCCATGATCATAACACTGAACAACGGTGTGCATGGCAGTATTGCAAGGAGAAAGCACCTGCTCTGTAAAAAGAACATTGATTTGACATCATTTTGAGAATCTTTATGTTTGGAGAAATGAAAACCTCATCCCATCTGTGAAACACAGTGGTGGACTCTCGATCCTCTGGTCATAGTGTCAGCATCTTAGCCTGCTGAGCCACTTGGGGCCCCCTGTTTTTTATTTGTTTACCTCCAAGCCAGTAATATAAGCAATACCTCCAAAGCCAAGATCTTTTCCCATTTGTTTGATTTCATTCTTTTAGTCTACTTTTAGGATGTGTGACAGTCTGATAAAATGTTTGGTAAAATTTACACAGAAATATCTAAAGGCCTCACAAACATTCAAGCACCACTGAATGTTGAGCAGGGAAATAACCGAACTGTACACCCTCCAGCACCACATTTAAAGATCCCTGCTGTAGACTATGTAGCAATGTTACTGGAGTGGGACAACAATTAAAACAATGTCCTGTTCCTGAACGCTAGAAAGCAAATGTATAATTTTAACATCCCACAGGATCTATACATCTGAAAATGTTGACTATTTTGTTTGGTTTATTTGTTCTGATGTTGTTGAGGATTTTGATCTGATTAGTTTCTTATTTGTCTGAACTGAGTTTTGAACGAGGCTTAATGCAGTATAGCCAAAGCTTTTACATATGACTGTTATATACAGTTACATATAAAATAGGCAAAATAGTTCAAACAGCCTGTTTAACTGGGATAAAGAGAGGTTGGAAAACAAAAACCAAAAATAATTTATTTTCAGTGCACAGAAGCATGTAGAATATGATCTCTCTAAAGGATGTTTCATTACTATACACACAGATTGCAGTGCTCGCGTGATTACATCATCTGTACTGCTGCAGAATGTCTCTATAGATTAGAACATGAGGGATTATATGAAATGTGTACTCATTCCATTAAGCATGGTATGATTGTCAGTGATTATTTCGCTGCATTCAGCAGATCCTTTCATGTAGGCTCTTACCTGTAAAAACCGCAGTTCCATTACTGCTAATGACGCCACTCTCTCTGTGAGTGTGCCTCGGCAGCTGGCCAAACTACAAATTAGATGGAAGGTACCAGAGAGCAAGTGTGTGTGTGTGTGTGTGTGTGTGTGTGTGTGTGTAGATGTGTATAATATGTTGCGTATAGAGTCAATGAGAGTGGATCTAGCAGAGGGCATCTCCTTTACTATAATGCTGTATATAGCTCCACCATACACTATCTCATCATTCAAGGAATGACAAATAGAGGACTTTCTATCCCCTGACACTGAGGCGTAATAAGAGCGTGCATACAGAAGCCAGTCCCAGGGGTGCTGAATGTAGTACACCACTCGACTGACTTGGCCTTTTATATTCTGTTAGACTGAACCTTCAGAAGAAACTCATCTATTATGTGAATGTACACAGGAACGTGTGACCCAGTTATTAAGTCTTCAAATGTCAAATTTGCTCAGTTTTTGTCTCAGGCCAAAAGTAGCTGAAATGTGTTTGATATATGAATAGGTTTGATGTCTGATATTTGTTTTTTAATTTTGTAACTTCTAGTCCTTCAGTTTTCATTGTGCAAACCACATGCCTAAATCACTTAAACCGATCAGTCATAACATTAATTAATAAAGTCTTGGGATATATGCGATGGTGAGACAGCAATCAATTCACATAGTCATTGTCAGTGGTGGTCCTAGACCGTTTGACACCCTGGGCAAACAACTTTTCCGGCTCCCCCGCCATACCATCCAATCGCCACAATCCCCCACCGAGACATTGGCCAGCTCTAGTGTTCACTAGGGTGCTTCACAAATCCTCTCTGGGCATGCTGTCTTCGTGCTGCCCCTGATGCCGTGGCGCCATGGGCGGCTGCTCATATTGCCCATATCATAAACCACCACTGATCATTGTGGTGGAGGCTGGAAAATAATAAACAGGCAATCAAATGAGCCAGTTTGACAACTGGGTTGGGGCATCGGCAAAGTGGCAAAAACTCCTGGTCAGTAGTGATCAGTACATTCCAACAGTGGCCTGGGAATTCCGCAGATCTCAGTCCAGTCAAACATCTGTTGGATGTGCTGTAACAGCAAGTTCCTACTATAAAAAGGCTCTACCTTGAAATTTACACGACTTTTAAAGTCTTGATGGCAGATTCCACAGGACACTTTCAGAGGTCTTGTACAGTCCAAAGTGGCAAAACTTGTACCTTCCAGACTGGCCTCCAAGTTCCCCAGATCTCAGTCCAAACATCTGTTGGATGTGCTGTAACAGAGCGTTCCTACTATGAAAAGGCTTTTCCTTGAAACTTATAGGACTTAAAGGATCCACTTGATGGCAGATTCCACAGAACACTGTCAGAGGTCTTGTAGAGTTCATGACTTGGAACTGTTTAGTTAGCATATTAGCCACATTAGCCATATTAAGTTTGAATATTTTGGCTGATTGGTATATGACATTTATAATGTTTTATTTAACAAAAACAGTCATAATTGATTTTTACATAACTATTGTCCAACATGTCTTTATTCTATAGAATGAAACATGCTATTTTTAGTATTAAGTTTGCATGGCATCGCTACGAATGTCAGAGAATACAATTCCTTTCTAAGAAGTTTGAAACAGCACATCGTTTAATAATTTCCCCCACATCTTTCACAGCCTTTTGTCACTTTAGTGTGAAGAGGTTGGCTGAAAGAGCAGTCATGAACTGTGCTGAGTTCTGTGTTGTGCTTTGTCTGAAACACTACTTATAACTTCAGTGGAAAGGGGCGGAGCTAACTACAGTACATTAAATAGGCAGATGAGTGTAAGTAAACTGTTTTATGTACACAAAACAGGGCTTTTTGTATGTTAATTTTTGTTATAAACTAAGATTATTCCCCCATGATGTGGATCCTTTAAGTCAAAATGCTTAGATTGTTCCCTACACTATATGACACTGTTTTGAGTAGAAATGAACACAAGTATAGACTACGATTGTGCACTGAATCTGGGTCAAGAGGGTCTATAAATCAATGATTTAAGTGGCAAACAAGAAACCTTCTTTGTGAAATGTTCTTATTGTGTTTTAAAGCCAACAAAGATGTCCATAGTTTAACTTTAGGTAAATATTCTATAGTGAGAACACCAATAATGGAACAATTCAAAGATGTCAGTGGGCCTGAGTGTGATTTAATACACCACTTTAGAGCAAAGGAAGATATAGAGCCATGACCTGACCCCTATACTAACCTTTTTTTCTTTTCTGTCTTTATTTCTCTATGCCTGCCTGTTTTGTTATAGCTACAATATTTTTTTTAAAAGTGTCTATGTTTATGCAGCTCGCGTAGCTTAAGACATACTTTTCAGTTACTGCTATAAATTATTCTGTAACCAAAGGCTCTTGCAGTTTAAGAGGTAGAAGAACAATGAATTAAAGCCTTCATCCTCATCAAATGCTAAGCACACATGCACACACAAATGCCCTAATGCCCATACAGACACCAGCATAATGAACTTGACTTCTCCTTTATGCACATCTGTCAGTCTAGCCAGCCAGACAGACATGGTGGGCACAGAGGAGGCTTTCTCATTGAGCTGAGTTAAAGTATAGCGACAAAAATACATAGAAGCGATTGCAGTCATTCAAAAACAAATTTGTCCAGAATGTTTTTCTGACAAAAGAACCAACCCAACACAGTTAAAGTCAAATATATTGTTGCTGTCAAAACCTTGTAACACTTGTTTTGGTCCTTTTTTTAAACTGGTATTTGAAAATAAATGTACCAGTAGATATAATCCAAAATAAAAATACATTATTTCAAGTAAACAAGGTTTTTAATTAAAAAACTACTACCAAATAATTACGCTAGTCAGTCACTTCATTAAAAGTGCAGTGAGACTGATGTGGTGGTGGTGTGTTAGTGTGTGTTTTGGGGTGCTACAAGTGGTCAGACACAGCAGAGCTGCTTGAGTTTTTAATCACAGTGTCCACTCATTGTCCACTCTAATAGATATACCTACCCTGTTGATCCACAGTCTCTGTTGGTCCTCTAGGCCTTCATCAATGATCACATGATGCTGTTGGGTGAATAGGTTTAGATAGTGCACTTAGATAGCAGTGACACTTAAGTCTTTTAAAAACTTCAACAAATCTGCAGTGTCTGATTCACTTGTACCAACACAACATACACTAAGACACCACCACCAAAATTATTCCATCTTATGAACCCTTAGATGAACCAAAACTTTCTCATCAAACTACATAATAGCTTCAAAGTAATGACTTAACAATTTAAGCTAGCTGCTGAATAAAAGTCTAAAGAATAATGTTCTGTTGATCAATTCATGAGAAAGTAACATTGTTCCTGAATGCAGGAAAAACCACTCTCGGCCATGGGAATACTGACATTAATATCCAGGGTCCTGGTGTAGCTGCTCTGCACTGCTATATTGAGAACCAGGCAGGAGTCATCACACTCTACCCCTGCAGCAACCCCTGCTCCATGGACGGCCTCGCAGTCACCAAGCCTGTACGACTCTCTCAAGGTATGCATGCTGCTCATGTTGTCTCACACCCTTGAAAACTCACGATTATGGTTTAATGTTCATTAAATTAGCTTCAAAATGGAAAACAGTGTGTTTTGAATTGTTTTTGTGAAAAAAAATAATGTATTTACATATATTTGCCCATTCAGCAGTTTAGCCACACCCATTCTCATTCATGTTATAAGGAGGATTCAGCTGCACAATACAATTCAGCCAATCAGAGCAGAGCTAATCAGTCTTAAAGGCACAGTAACAAAAACAACCACTTTCATTCTAAGGGATAAAGGGAAAGATGGTCATGTAGAAATCAGCTAAGGTTGTTTTGATGCATAAACCCCAAAAGATTAAGATTAAGATAAAGATCAATTTAGCCAATGTGATTTTTCACACAACGGAATATGACCTCCGCATTTAACCCATTCGTGCAATGAAACACACACACACACAGACACTAGTGAACAAACTAGGCTGTGAGAATTTGTGCCCAAAGCGGTGGGCAGCCCTTATCCACCAGCGCCCGGGGAGCACTTAGGAGGTTAGGTGCCTTGATCAAGGGCACTTTAGTCATGTCCTGTCTGGGGATCGAACCAGCGACCTGACCAGCGTCACAAGACCAGATCCTTACCACTAGGCCATGTTTTGTAATATGTTTTGTAATAATGTAAAACATTTTGTAATAATAAATAAATGAATGAGTTTTCATGTTAAAGACTTTTAAACTCGGAGGACAGTAAATCTATAGATTCAGTCAGATGATAACAAAGCTAGGCAACATATCACCTGACCAGGTCTGACCTGAGACAATGCCATTTATAGCCTTGGTGTATACATATATTCCCATTTAATATAATTAAACATAATTCTCTGCTTTAACATCTTTAATAACTACACGACAGACCATTGAATTGACATGGTGTGATAGCTCCTTTGAAAGAAGTTGACCTTGCTATATTCTCTTCGGTTATTTAAGGCTGCCCAGTGTGGAATGTCACTGCTCTGTATATAGACTGTATGTAGGTACAGTGGAAGGTCAAAAACAGAGTAGCAAATGTGGTATGTAAGACAGTCATGCTTGGTTAAAAAACTGCTGTCATGTAAATTACATTAGAAATTATTTTAATAAAAGCCCCAGACAAACTTTTACCAAATGTGTTGGTTAAGTTACGTTGGCTGTAGCATCATACAATGTGAGTAACATCATCATTTTAAAGCACTGCACTGTTAGCTGCTTGTAGCACAGATGTACCATTCTCAATATTCTAACTGCTAGGCATAATGATGGATGACAGGATGATGACACAACTTCAGTGGTCTATTAGTTGAAAAGTATAGTGTCAGTGGGCGTATCATTTTGGCTGTATGGCATTTGACACCGACATTGAACTGAAAGTGGTCAAGCAGGTTATGACACCCTAAGTAGCCTACCTAACAGTCTTCTCTGACCCCGCAATCTGATTGGCTGAGGGAAGTAGTTAGATTGCTGATATTGACGATAACAACAGTCTGACCTAAGCTCTTTAAGTATTACTCCACCCCATGCATGTAACCTAACAATGAACCCAGCATCCCCCCACCTGAGACAGTGTTTGACTGCACTGGGGACGCAGAGAAACAAAGTCAATACAGTAACATAACTGAATGTATTTACAGCTTGACTGAAGAGCAAGGATAGTCAGTTTTAATACCATCAACAAAAACGACATGAATCTGCTAGCAGCTTCACTAAGTTAAGAGCTGAACTTAACATATATATGAACGAGGGCCCCGAGTGGCTCAGCGGGCAAAGACGCTACCACTATGACCTGAGGATCGCGAGTTTGAATCCTGCTGTTTGCCATCAACAGGCGGGGCCCAAGAGAGCAAAAAATTGGCAGTGCTCTCTCTGGGCGGGTAGATGGCGCTCTCACTCTCCTTCTCACTTTCACATTGCAATGTCTGCTGGCTCAGGCGTCTACTGATTGTTCCAGTTGGAGCTGGGGACCCTGTGTGTTTTCCTCCGCGTTAGGCTCTCCAGTGACGGTGTATCAGCAGTGGTTTGAAAAACAAGCGGTGGCTGCATCACATGCAACGGAGGAGGCTTGTGCTTGCTTGCACCCTCCTAGAGTCAGGGACATTGCAAAGTGATGGGGAGAGGCCTAACAGAGGAGATGGGCTAATTGGCTACCACTACACTGGGAAGGGGATAAAATTGGCAAAAACTTAGACATAAATTATTAAAAAAACAAAAAAACATATATATGAACAAACATACAATTACCTGTGAGTAGTGTAATGAAACTCACAGTTTTCACCAACAATCAACATTTTTAACATCTGTATTTCTCTGTTTATTATCTGTATTGTCTGGAAATGATGCTTCTGGACTATTATGATTGACAGTCTGATGATGATGTAAGAGTCGAGTGTCTGATAAACACTACTTAGCGGAATGTAGATAATCAAACAAATTGATTTTTTCCCCCTATCCTCTTTATCTTAAAATCTAACAATAAACAGACCTGTGGTATAATCTCAATAATACACTTGAGGGTTGTGCTATAACATGAAATATTGGCACTGATGTAGAGAACTCGGCCTGTGGCCTTGTGCCTACGATCGCATAACACCAGTGCCAATATCTCATGTTATAGCTCTCCCTCAAATGTATAATTGCTTAGATATAGTTTAAATAGAAACATATCCTCTGAAACACCACAGAAACTGCCCACAGTTGTAGTGTTTATTCTTTACATACATACATACATACATGCATATTTATTGTTTTTATTTTCTAAGATACATACAAAATGTGTTATATGAAAGCCAAAGTCTTCATTTCCACTCAAGTTGTTAATTTCTGGCTATTTTGAGCTACGTGACAATTTGTGCTTCAAATAAACTGAGCTGTATCTTTGAGAAGGTGTAAATAAACATTGAAGTGTTGATTGTGTTTGCAGTATTTTATGGATGTTTTTTAAAAAAATAGAACAAGTTATGTTTTTGTCCTGGTGAAGGGTGATCTCTTGTTATACAAATCTGAGTTGCTAGATGAACCTGTATAATGTCCCTTCAGTGCTGTGCAGCTTGGACATTTCAGAGGAAAAACTGAAACACTGAAACGAACTATAGGAGTGAAATGCAATGAGCCAAATTGGGCCCTTCTTTGGCATTCTTTCAGCTTTCAGTTGTGCTTATTTGTCTCCACTATGAGGTAGATAGATAAGTAGACAGGCAGGTAAGCCATCCAATCATTCGGTTTGGTCCGAGTGAAATGATTGGACGAGGTTTTTACAGCCCTGTAGCCTATATAGGACATTTTGTTATATCATCAGAGCATTTCATTTGAATGTAAACAGTATTTCAAGAAATATAACAAAAAACGCTTGGCAAGATAAATTACATACTGTGCCTTTAAGTCCTAAAGAAATAGAGCTGTTTATGATACAGATAAGAGCATAAATCATGTGCAATCAGTGCTGTGCAATCTGAAGTATTAATAAAAAACACTAAAAGAGCTCATATTTAGATTCACAAATGGCTTGAGTGTATGGTGCTGTTAAATTCAGTAAATCAGAGTGTTGATATTATTCAGTGGATTTAAGCCCCGCCCCCTGCCCTGCTCTCCCGCCGCGAAGCACAATATTATCATCCCTAATGACACAGACAGCAGCCGGTACTGCCTCAACAGCTGCTCTACTCACCCCCTCTCTCACTCTACTTTCTACTACATGGGCTAGTACTGAGGCTGGCTCTTTCTCACGTTTAACTTAAGTCGTTTACGACACCCCTGAAGTCCACAGAGGAGGATTAAACGCGAGAAGAAGTAGTTTTCTCCCTGAGGAGTTTATGCCGGTGGTTAGCGTAGCTAACTGTTGCTGTTTTGACGGCCACACTGAAGTACAGCCTCATAAGTCCGCTTTCTTCTCTTTGCTGGAACTCGGTTTGCGTAACAGTCTGACAGGTGGACATCTGGCCTCCTTTGTATGAGAGAAAGAAGTCAATAAGTGGTCTACATTAACATTAGAATAGGCTCTGAACAGTAGCACACGGCGGAGCAGAACGACACTTGGAGCCTCCTAAACGACCGTAAATGTAAGACTTTCTCATATTTCTGCCTTAAATGTGTGAAAATATAAGCAAAATTGCGTCAAAAAGTTAGCCTTTAGTGTTGTTTTTTTACGCAGTGTAGCTTTTGTATTTTTAAAAGGTAATAATGTGTTTTTTAGTATTTAACTGAATTCTTACCATACTAGTTCAATTAGCATCAATATTTAAAATGCAAAAGTGTATTTGGGCCAGGTGGTCTCAGAGCTATAGTCTCTAAACTTTCACCACTTCAATTATGGTGATGACTATAGCCTTCAGGGCAAATTTGTGACAAATCAACAGACAGCCGTAATTCGACATTTAATACAAGTAAAATATGTATTTTGCTAATTTTTAAGACCAACCTGAACACTTGTTAATGGCATTTGTCTTACCTACTGGACAGGAATGGGTTAACTAACCTTACTGAAAATTTTAACAAGTGATTTAGGAGTTTATCACCATGTTTAATACCTTTGTTTTGTTAATGTAATATACATATTACTTGCTACCTTTCAGCATTACTATTTTGAAGGTTGTGAACCCTTTTTATTGAAATTTGTCCTAGCTACTGGGCATGAATGAGTTAACTTTAACTACTGAAAATTAAAGTGAACAAGTGATTTTCGAGTTTGTCCCCCTGCTGAATAACTTGTTTGTTAATGTAATAAAAATATTATTTGCTACTTTTTCAACATTTCTATTTTATGCAATTCCAATTGCATTTTTTAACTCATGAAGGAGTTAACATTTTACTCATTGAAAATTATAGTGGACTAGGGACTATATTGTTTGTTAATGTAATGTAAATATTACTTGCTAATTTACTAACTACTATTTTGAAGGTACATATGTACTGTATTTCAGTACTGGAGCACTCCCGATCGACTTTTCTTTTCAGCACTGTCAAAAATAGTCAGTTTAACCTTCATTGCTGGCAATGTGGCATTGTTTTCAGTCCATATCTGACCCAATATTGACTGGAACAGTTCTGTTATATTTCTCTGGTATTTCTGAGCCCTGAACAATAGTTGGCCTCAGGCTATCAACACTGTTGTGTTTTGTCTGGTCAGAAAAAATAGTACATTTTCTGTTTTATGTGTGAAAACAGCAGCTTTAGGAGAGATGACCTAATTCACTGGGCTTGTGTAACAAGTATTAGGCTTTAGGGAGTTTACAACTTCTGATCCATAGCTCAGTGTTTTTAGCTGTCCTGCATTATTTGTTTGCTATTTTGTTATGAATTTGCACTTCGTTAGACTTAGCTGTCATGGATAAATCAACGCAACCAAGAGAAATGTTTTAAAGCCTTCGATTCAAAAGAAAAGTATCAATCAATATTAATTTCCTGTTAGATAAGATCGGCCATGCTCTGAATATGAATGACATTGTCATGAAGGCAAAATCTCTTGGTTCTCTCTGACAAGGTTGAATGGAAGTTGTTTGAGCTGATTTAGATGTGGAGGCTCATATCTATTATGTAAAGCAGTTGCTGTGATTTGTGACTTTCTTGTCACGGTCAGTACTTCCTGTCTCGAGACCAGCCCAAGCCTGTATTCATTATCAAATGGAGCTTGGGCCATAATTTATGACTGGCAAGCCAAGTATTGATTTGTCTTTTTAATCAGAGCACATTCACAAACAGCAGAGTAGACTAAGTGGCATGAATAGATGGAGTGTGTGTGTGTATTTCTGTACAGGATATTTTTTAAATCTTAGATGATACAGTTTACCAATACATTTAGTTACATAAATTGAATATATATTTACATAAATATTTTTGAGTAAAGTCAAAACATTATGAACACAGATGAAGCAAATTATCTCATGACTTCACTGTGCACTGTAGGATGGAAGTGGGAGAAATGTACAGGAGTGAAGATCTCAGTGAATTGTTACAGTCAGACAACAGCATCAGAACATCTGAAATGACAAGGATTCTGGGGTGCTTTTGATGGTGATGTGCTGAAACAAGTTTGATCCACACCATCTCCACTTCGGAGCTTACAGGAGTTAAAGCAGATGCTGTAGGATATCTTTAGAGGTCTTGTAGAATTTGTGACTTGGCAGGTCCGAGCTATTTTGGCAGCATGTGAAGGGCAAACCACGTACTTAGAATATTAGCATATTGGCAATAATGTTTTGGGTCATCTGTTTAAAATTCTCATTCAATGTACATTCTGCATCAACAGCTTCATCTTTTAATGTCAGGAAACCAGTGTCTGTAAACTGACCACAGAGACATAGCTTAAGCTCAAATAAACAAATATTACTCAAAGCTGGCCTTTAAAGATTTGATAACACCAACATTTGTTTTCATAATTCTACTTTCTTTTATTTACATTTACTTCCAACCTGTAACTGATGAAAAAATCACGTAAGTTACCCAAGTAATTAAGATTAAGATTCACCAATTTGCCAATGTGATTTTTCATACAACAGAATTTGACCTCTGCATTCAACCCATTCGTGCAGTGAAATACACACACACACACACACACACTAGTGAACACACTAGGCTGTGAGAATTTGTGCCCGAAGCGGTGGGCAGCCCTTAACCACCGGCATCCGGGGAGCAGTTGGGGGTTAGGACTAGACTGGGGGTTAGACTTCAGTCATGCCCTGTCTGGGGATCGAACCGTTGACCTTCCGGTCACAAGACCAGATCCTTACCACTAGGCCATGGCTGCCCCAATGCATTAATTTTAGTCAGCTTAAATAGCTGATTATATAAAATAAATGTGATCAGATGATTGTGTAAGAATTGTGATGGCTCTGTTGTTAGGTTTTGTTTATTGTTACATTAGTCAGACAGTGAGTTTTCCTAATCTTTTAAGGTAGGTACCTTGGTGACAGGTTCTTATTTGAGCTTGTTCTTATATTTGGATCATCATATGCTCTGACAGATGCACACATATATAGTACACACAATCTGGGTAATGGCACATCTGCTGTGTTTCCAAAACACTGTCTTCTGATGCAGAAGGTGTGCTATTTACCTTTACCTGGCAGTAAAGGGCTTGTCAGTCAGGTGTGTGGTGGCCAAAATTATTTCTTTCTCAGCCAGCTCATCAGGGTGAGTGATATGGCAAAAATATCAGCTAGTTCAATAAATGTATAAAGTACACAGCATGCATTATATTGTATATCTCATGTTTGTTTTCAACAGGCAGAAAACAAAACATAAAAAATGTAAGCTGTGAATGCAGTTAATTTTTCAGTGTTTCACATATTTCACTTCATTAAATAACATGAAAAATGTCACTGTTCAATATTCTTTTAAGTACTGATGATGATAGCATTTGTTCTTCGCTTAAGGTTTTGTTACACTCACTTTCCATTAACCCATTAATCCCCAGGTTTATTCTTCAGTCAGTGATCTTATGATGTATAATGTATTCTTCAGTAACTAATGTGTATTTACACTATGAACATTTCATAACGAATGGACCAATAGTAATTATACAAAATTGCTTGGAATAAAATCTTTCATTGGCTTACATTCAAGTTTAGATATTTCTGCTTCTTCTCTCAAGGCAACATTTCTGATATGTGCTGTTTACTTATGACATAGTCATAATATATTTGGCAATTTAATTAAACATGGATTTGTTTTCCTAACTTTCATTTATTTGAAGGCTCTGATTTCTTTGCTATTCTCTCTTATATTTGCAGGGTGTATGCTTTGTTTTGGTCAGTCTGCCTTTTTCCGTTTCAATCACCCAGAAGAGGCTCTCAGGATGAAGAGTATGTTGCCTGGAGGAAACCTCGGCCCAACCAGCACTTACAAAGGCCATTCAGGTACAACTTAGGGGTCCAGTACACCTGGTGCAGAGCATAGTCGTCTATTTACAGTTGTTCATTTTACATACAGTCCCATGTACAGGTCACTAATAAAGTGTGTAAACATAGGCTTTCTTACAAAGTATGTCTACATTATTTCAGAAGCAATGAGACACAAAAGGCTGTGCATTACAGTCATTTTACTGTGGTTAAGTGTTTTTAGACACATTTCAGACAGAGTATACCAATGTATAATAAATAATATGCATTTATACACAAAAATGTGGGCTCCCCAGTTAAATTAGCTGTGTAAATACATCTGCTGATGCATATGGGACACATCATCAGTGATGTTCATGGAATCATAGGGTGTTTCGGGTCTTTCAACATCATACACCCTCATCCAGGTGACTCAGCTGAGGTTGATCAGACCCCAGCTTGTATCCATATGGCTAGCTACCACGACTTCATGTTTCTCCTCTCTTGAGCCACAGCCATCTTGAGGCTCTCTCAGCTGCTTCGGTGGTATTGCGGATGGCTCTCCTCTTTCATTCTCCCATGATGCCTAAACTGCTGAAGGCTCTGGCCAAGGAATGGGCCGCAAAACCTCTGCATCCAACCTCCACGTGAAGGCACCTTGCTCTCCATCCAGCCTGCTGACAGTCTCTAACCAGACCTGCATACTTGGAAAGCTTCCTCTCAAATGCTTCTTCCAAGCGGTCTTCCCATGGGACTGTCAGGTCCAGCAGCACGGCCTGCTTTGTTGACTCAGACACAAGGACAATGTCTGGTCAGAGGGTGGTGACTGCAATGTGGCTTGGGAACTTCAGCTGCCGTTCAAGGTCCACCAACAGCTGCCAGTCTCTAGCTGTGGTCAGGATGCCTGATGGTGATCTTTTGACCGGGTCTGCCTGCCAGCTCTGATGAAGGTGATGGTTTTCTTGGAGGGACGAAACTGCTTTGCCCACACAAGTCCAGTGCTGATGGCTTCCGCGATGGTTTTAAGGACTTGGTCATGCCTTCACCGGTATCGTCCTTCACCAAGTGCCGTAGTGCAGCAGCTGAGAATGTGCTCTTGGGTACCTCTCTTGGAACACAATGGACATGCTGGTGTTTCTGCTATGCCCCATATGTGCAGGTTAGATGAGCTTGGAAGCACATCATACACTGCCTGGATGAGGAACTTAATGCGGTGAGGCTCAGCTTTCCAGATCTCAGTCCAGGTCACTTTCCTCTCAGCCGCGTTCTCCCATCTCGTCCAAGCCCTCAGATGTCTCATTCCCACTGCCATGCAGGATCTTGCCTCCACAGCTGCTCTCACCTCCTCTTGAACAAGGCGCTGCCTCTCCTTCCCTCTGGAATTCTTTTGAGGAGTTGGAAAGGATCCTAACCCGGCTCTGCCTCTTGTGACCATTCCCACCAGGCTTCTTTGATGCAGCCTTGCCTCAGCCTCTTGGACAGCTTCCTCCGCCCTCCACTTCCTGCCTGTCCTCACTTGGATTCCAGCTTTGGCCACCTTCGGATCATCAGAGTCCCTGTACAGCACCACTTCTGTAGCTCTTGTGACCTTGAATTCCTCTTCCAAGGATTTGAAGGGCAACTGCAGTTTGTTGTTGCGCCCATAGAGTGCGATGCTGCTCAGGCTCTTTAGTAACCCAAGCCATCTCCGGAGGTGGTTGCTGACTTTCCTCTCCAAGGTCTCAACTGTAGAGTTTGGGACAGCATAGACGAGGAGGGGCCACAAGATCCTGGGAAGGACGCCATGTTGGTAGACCCAGGCTTTGAACTTTCCTGGTCGACCGGACTTGTTGACAGTTTTTAGCCAGCCATCCAACTCAGCACAGGTTGACTGGATAGATGTTGAGTCTTTCAGAGAGCTGTCAAAAACCTTGCCCAAACTCTTGACTGGTTTCTTTGTGATTGTTGGAATGGCTGTGTCTGTGATATAAAACCTGAACTTATCCTCCACCTTTCCTTTCCTCAGCACCATGGATCTTGATTTGGCAGGTTTAAAATGCATCCGGGCCCACTTCATCAGTTTCTTGAGTCCCTTCAGAATCCACCGGCAGCCTGGGACTGATTCTGTTGTGACTGTCAAGACATTTATGAAAGCCCTGATGGGTGGCTGACGTTGACCGGAATTCATTCAGGGCCCTCTACACCAGGGAGAACAGTGTCACTGAGATAGTGCACCCTGTAATGATGCCGATCTCCACCTTGTGCCAACTAGATGTAGTAGCTCCGGAAGAGACCCTCTTCCTGAAATTGTTGTAGTAATCAGTGATGAAGTCTCTACACCTTCTAGGGACATGATGTTTTATCAGAGTGAGGTGGACTAACTTGTGTGGAATGGAGCCGAATGCATTTGCCAGGTCAAGCCATAATATTGACAGGTTGCCTTTATTCTCTCTGGCCTCCCGAATTAGCATGTTTCACCTAACCGGTATGCTCCACACAGCCCGGCATTCCTGAAATGCCGCCCTTCTGGACTGATGTGTCAATATAGGTGTTCTTTGTCAGGTAGGTGCACAGCCTCTTGGATATGACACTGAAGAAGATCTTTGGCTCAACACACAGTAGGGAGATGATACGGAACTGTTCAAGCTGGGTGGAGTTTTCCTCCTTTGGGATCCACACTCCTTCAGCCACTCGCCACTGATCTGGGATCTTCCCCTTTCTCCAGAAGATTTGCAGGATTTTCCACAGACACAGCAGGAGTTTTGGACAGTTCTTGTACACTTTGTATGAAGTGCCACTTGGTCCTGGAGCAGATCTCGCCCTTGCTTTGTGGACAACCTCTCTGACTTCCTTCAGCTGCAGCTCTTACATTTTATTGATTTGTGTGGAAATAAGGAAAACGAAAAGTAAATGATAAACATCCAATAACTACAAACCCTAATAAATACAAAAATACAAAATGCTGCTTGTCTAACTAGACTGAGACACATTACAGGATGAAGGACAAAGGTAATGTTGGTCAATACATGGTACTGAGCAATATCTTTTGGGAAGCAGGATCCCAGCCTACAGTGTGTGTTTTTAACTGCAGATTGCAAAGTTTATAGTAGCAGTTTTATTATCATTTTAGCAGCAGTTTTATAGTACAGTGTGCAAATATTGCAATGATTATGTAGGCAAATAAAGTGCTGTGCAAATGTGCAGTGATATTTAGTCCCTGAGAGTCAGACTGTGTGCATTAAGGAGTCTGAGAGCCTGAGGGGATGAAACTGTTGGACAGTATAGCAGTGAGGGTCTGAATGCTGCAGTGTCTTCTACCAGAAGGCAGCAGGTGAAGAGACAATGTGATGGATGTGATGTGTCCTCCACAATGTGTAGATCTTTCCGGATACAGTGCTTGTTGTACATGTTTGTGAGAGATGGGAGGGAGACCCCAATGATCTTCTCAGCCATACTCACTATATGCTGAAGAGCAGTCAAATGCAGTGTAATTCCCAAACCAGACAGTAATGCAGGTGCTCAGGATGCTCTCTATGGTTCCTCTGTAGAAGGTGGTGAGGATTGGGAGGTGGCAGATGAGCTTTCCTCAGTTTTCTTAGAAAGTAGAGACAGTGCTGGTCTTTCTTACTTATGGAGCTGGTGTTGAGGGACCATGTGAAGTTTCTGCCAGCTGAACACATGAAAAAAAAAAACACAGCAAAAAAACATTGCTGCCTGTCTGTGATTTCAGATGAGACCAAAATAAACCTTTTGGTTTAAATGAGAAGTGTTATGTTTGGAAAAAGGAAATACTGCATTCCAGCATTAAACATAGCGGTGGTAGTATCATGGTATGGTCCTGATGTTTTGCATCAGGGCCAGATGACTTGCCATCATTTCTGGAACAATGAATTTCAACTTATAACAACAAATTCTAAAGGAAAATTTCAGGACATCTGTCCATGAGCTTAATCTCAATGGAATGTGGGTCACACATCGTAACATAAGGAAACAAGTTTTTCTATTAAAATGGTTAAGGAAAAATAAAGTTCATGTTTTGAATGAATGGCCAAGTCAGAGTCCTCAACTAAATCCAATATAAATATTGTGGAAGAATCTGAAGTAAGCAGTTCATGAATTCCTTCAAGCCAATTTACAGGACTGATCAAGAATTGCTAGAAACATTTACTTATTGCTGCACAAGGGGGTGACATCGGATAATTAAAGTAAAGGTTCATGTACCTTTACCACTCACAGACATGTAATATTGGAGCGTTTTAAATAAATGACCAAGTCTAATATTTTTGTCTCATTTGTTTGATTTGGTTCTGTTTATGTGCTTTTAGGACTTGGGTCTTAAAAGTTTAAGGTCAGATTTATACAGAAATATAGAAAATTCTAAAGGGTTCACAAACTGTCAATCACAACTATAGACATATTAAAGGTAGAATATCTAATCAAATTTCTGAATTATTATAGTATAAAAGTGCTTTGACCCTAAAATGTAAGTATTTAACAACAGTTTACATTTAGGTTACTCAACAGATGCAAATTTTTAACTATAATAGTTTTAGGGGAAATTCTGGCTTTAGGTCAGAGAATTTAGCACAGCACTGACTCATACTTAGTGCTTTATACACTGATTGTTTGGCCTTTTATGCACAGGAAGTGAGTCTGTTGGGAGAGGAGTAACTCCAGTAGAATGAATAAGACTGAAAAGCCTCCGGCACTTCTCTACATGTGTATGTGTAGTCATTGGAAAACCCCTTCAGTTTCTGATTCTGTTTGGGTGAATTCCATGCTGGATGTCTTAAGTGAATGTGATGTGATGATGATAAAGATGATGAAACCATTGTGTGCCCTGGCAGGTGCAGGGGTCAAGGGTCAATGTGTCAGTCTGTTTGTGGCAAATGCTGAGGTTTTTGCCTTACTGTTTGTCTAAAAGTGTGTTTTGAAATTATCTTGAAGATTTGGAAACACTTGTTATGAAGCCTACATTTATAAGTTATTATAAATGTGTTTATAACTTTATAACTTGGTAATAATGCTTTATAAGCATACTTATAAACACTTATAAACTCTAATAATGTATCATGAGGCTCTAATTATATATTATAACTCAGGGTTTGATAACTTAAAAACATGTTATAACATTAATGTTATAATTCATTATAATGCATTATAAGCAAATATTATCTGCTCTGTTATAAAGGCCTTATTACAATTATAAAGCATTATGAACATTCAAAATGTCATCACAGGGTGCTTCAAGTAAAGTGATTGACATATGAAGTTTTTTTCCTTATTATAAGTGTTTTCAATCATTGTAATGCTTAATAAACAGACAATGACCTGAGTAGTTATAAAGGACATATGAAACCTGTATATATAAGCCATTATAAATGTGGTTATAACTCTTTGTAGCTTTGTGTTAAAGCTTTGTAAGCACACTTATAAAGTCAAATAATCCATCATAAAGCTCCTATAATGAACTACAGTTACTTTGTGATAATCACATAGTAACAACTTTCACTATACATTTAATGCACTTTTTCCTTATAATGCATTCTAATGCATGAATTTAGGTTGAATGTAGCCTGTGAATAATTATTAAGCACCTAAAATACATATTAGCAATAATAAACACATAATAAATGTTTATAGTGCCATAAATGAGTGCTTCAAGTAAAGTGATGTTTAACGTTATTGTTATAAATGAATTATAAGGTACTACAAACACTACTCTTGTAAAACAAGGTGAAAACAAATTGATTATAAAAGCACAGACACATTATTCAGGGTTCTTTCAGGTTTCAGTGAGTTAAGTAACCTTACCAACACAACACTAGCATGTATAAATACAACCTCACTGTACATATGTCCAAGTTCTTCTTTTTTATCACCAATCTCAGTATCAAGGGTCTTGCTCGTTCACCATATCTGCACGCGCTCAGAATTGTGGCACAAGCATAATGCCATATCAAATAACACTGGGAAAAGTCAATAGATTTGTCGCTAGTCACATTTTTGGGAAAAAAAGTCTGATAAATCACTAAATATAGCAACGAAGGTTGCCAACAGTGTATTCACAGAAGTATTAGCATTCAGTTATTATGGGATTTGTAGTTTAATGACAACCGCCAAACCTGGTAGTTCACATGTAGTTCAGTTCAGTTCTAACACATTTTCAGGCACACTCATGGGCATTGTATTTTCTGATATAAAACTTCATAATCTATCACTTCACTTGAAGCACTCTGTGATGACATTTTGAATGTTCATAATGCTTTATAATTGTAATAAAGCCTTTATAATGACACAGATCATTATTTGCTTATAATGCATTATAATGAATTATAACATTAATGTTATAACATGTTTATAAGTCATCAAACCCTGAGTTATAACATATAATTGGAGCCTCATGATGCATTATAAGAGTTTATAAGTATGCTTACAAAGCATTATTACCAAGTTATAAAGAGTTATAAAGACATTTATAATGACTTATAAATATAGGCTTCATAGAAAGTGTTACCGAACATTTTTAAATAAACATTTGTAAATAACACAGCCAGGCTAAGATTACAGTTAGAAATGTAAGAAAAGCAGCTATTCATAATTTCTGTGATGTGATGTATCTGAAAAGAAAAAGGATCTGATCATGATTCATAATAAAAAATAGTACTTCCAGAATTAGAAGAACATGAAATGGAAAAAATAAAATGGGTCAAACTACAGGAAAATAATGAATGAATGAATTAATGAATGTTACACTTATATAGCGCCTTTCTAGATACCCAAGGACGCTTTACAATCAACACACTCTACACACACTCAACCACACACACCGGCGAGAAGCGGCAGCCAGTTGTGCACACCGTACTCTCAACCGGAAGCGACCGTCCACCTGGAGGACTGCATCGAGCACTAGGGGGATCACCCAAGACAGAGTGCCAACCATATCTGGGCAAACATACATACATACACAGACATACACATTCATACACACACCAGGGTAATTTTTTTTAGAGTAGCCAGTTCACCTGATCTCCATGTTTTTGGAATAAGTTCAACATGTAAATACCTTCACATTAATACACAACCTCTCAAGCCAAAGAAGGTCAAAACAAAATCAGGAGGCTAAAATTGTAAGAACCATGCAAAGAAAAAAGGAGGAGAGAGTGAGACAAATAGAGATATATGAGGTGGGTCTGTCCAAGTACAGAATTTGACAAAGCAGTTATATCTTTATGCTAATTGTAAGTAAATTAGAGTATGTTTGTAATTACAACTTTGTCAATACATAGCTAAATTTAAATTGGCTCATAAAGAGAAGATCTCAAGCTAAACACAGTAATAAACACTTAACACTGTGTTGTTGGTTAAGTTCAGTCTCTTGCAAACATCCTGCTGCATCCACAACAGTCATTTTAGTTTTAAAGCTTTTGAAGGTCTCCAAATAATCTCTATTAAGTCACATTTAGTTATGTAGTGATGGAAGTACACAGTTCTTGTTTGATTCATATACAGTGGTATCTTGGGATACGAGCAGACCAACATACAAATTTTTTAAGATACGAGCTGCGACTCCGTTCGTATTTTTGTTTGAGATCCGAGCTAAAATTCAAGATATGAGTGGCTGTTGCTAGTTGGCACATTGGCGCAAAGGTCCAGTATGGGCAGCACAACACCTGCATCTCATTCTTTCTCACGTGTTGCCCTCAGCATCAAGTCCAATCTTTTGCGCTGTACTCCTCCTTGCATACGTTTTGGAAAAAAATTTATAGTAAAAATGTTTTAAACTCTTAAACCTATTTAATTTTAATAACATACATACAGTAATTATGTAAAAAATTTGATTGCAAAAATGCTTTAAACTCTTAAATCTAGATCATTTTAATATCATACATACAGTAATTATGTTAAATATTGTTAATATTATTTCGTGCAGACCCGTCATCCGCATGCCGGCCGTAAACATGTGCAGGCTCATTCTTTCTACCACAGAATAAAGTCCAATCTTGGGCGCCGGCCCTGAACATAGAAATGGAGACTTGCTGCTGCTTCTGAGTGAAAATTGTGTTTTGTACTGAACTGCAAAGAACAAACCATGGCATCCCATTCTTCAGCGAGTTGCTGAATTTCTTGGCAGCAGTCGGATACTGAAGTGAAATGGGAGAAGAGAGATTTTACTGTACAGCGCGCAGTACGCATCTGCACAGTACCGCGCTCATTGAATTCCCCGTAAATTTTAAATAATACAGCGAGAATTCCCCAAAAATTATTTTACACTAATATTTATTGAAATCTGAAATTTAAATATTTTGTTATGCATTGGTAAAGTGTATATATGTGTGTTTCTTAATTCAAAACATATCTTTTTGTTCATAATTTAGGATGGTTCATCAATCAGTCTGTGCTCTCAGTGAGTCTAGTGGGATGGTTTAGACCAAAGCCAAGATTTTATCCAAGAAGACTTTACTACACTGTTGGCTGCAGCAGTGTGGGGAGTTGTGTGGTGGAGAGTGGCACAGTGTGTGTGGTATGAGTCATGGTGTAATTCAGGCTCCATTCTCCTCTGTCCGCTCTGACCTTTGGACTGACGAAAGAAAAGCCTGCCTGCCACACCCAGTTCCTTGTGTGTGTGTGTGTGTGAGTGAGAGAGAGAGAATTTGTTTAAAAATAAAATTGTACACTTCCAGTAAAAAGTTGACTGTGTGAATGTATATTTTTCATTATTTTAAAGACAGTATATTTTCTTATCTAAAAAGATTGTGTTTTAATTCCCAAAATAGGAACTGTGTTTATTCAGTTTGTTTTTCTAAGTATTGTGTTCCCTTGCAGTAGCAACTTACTGATATCAATAACCTAACTTCAAATGAACGGACATTTGATATGAACATTAGTTATTGCTCTTTTCCCATAGAACCCCATGGACTTCTCAATGGGAACCACCAGCCTGTACCTCATGAGAGGGTCCGTTCCGGCCATGGCACACTGGTTCGTTCCATAGAGAAAGACCTCCAAGACATAATGGACTCTCTGTCAGTGAATGACTCTCAGGCTTCTTCATCTGAGGCTGGCAGGCTCTCCCATCACCCCATACCATCACAGTCTCCTCTTTCTCCAGTGCTCAACGGGGGTGGTCGCTACATCCTCTCCCCTCCAGCCAGTCCTGGAGCCATGTCAGTGGGCTCCAGTTATGAAAATGCCACTTCTCCGTTTTCTCCTCTTTCATCTCCCTCGATTGCTAGCAGTCCTGTGACCCGTTTGGATTCTGCTCCTACACAATCACAAACAGCTAGCCATCACAAAGTGCAGGTACCAGTTCCTCAGCCAAGGGCATCAGTATCTCAAAATAATAGTAGTAGTGGATTTCAGAAGGTTCAGGAAAGTCCAAAGCTGTCCAGGAAGGCCATGGCAGAAATTCCACCAAACTCTACAACCAATCGCCAAGGCCAAAACCAAGATGTCCAAATTAGAGGAGGCCTGGATAGTCCAAGGTCAGTTCTCAGTTCTTCCTCAGGATCATTTTCTTCAGCATTTGGAGATACAAGCAGGCATAACAGTGCTAGGCTTACATCATCTTCATCCCCAGCCTCTTCAAGTCCTAGATCCAGTGTAGGCCTGGAGACTCCACCAGTGGAGCGTGTGATCCAGTCTCAGTCACGTTCATTTTTGCCTCCAGAGAGCCCCCAGTCCACTCGTAGAGGCCTGGAACCACCAATTGGCATGGGAGTGCGAGAGCGTCCTCCTCCAAGCCCTTCTGCATCACGCCGTGGCATTCAGGGTGTTCCTGTCCTACCCGGAGCTTTACCTGGTGTCTCCCTAACTACTCGTAACCAGTCAGGAAAAAATATACCAGAAAGCCCTCGACTTAACAGAAGAGTCATGAGTCTTGACTCAGAGAATGGGACAGAAACAAAGGGGCTAAGAGCGAGGAGCCCTTCTCCTGTATCAGCTCTGCTAAAGGAGCACACTGGGAAGCAGAAGGGCATTGTGGGAGCCAATCTAACACCAGCCTTGAGCCCCCAAAGCCAAAGGAAGAGTTCCAGAGAGCCCCGTCCAGTTCAGCCCCGCGCAAGAGAACGCAAAAACAGTATCTCAGAGATCAGTGACAATGAGGATGAACTGCTGGAGTACCATCGCTGGCAGCGGGAGGAGAGAATGAGGGAACAAGAGATGGAGAGACTGGTGAGTATGGGCGTTTTAAATGTCCATGTGTTTGTGTATTTCACAATAGGTTTTTTCTGGGAACCTAGTGGATATTGTCAGTTTTATGATATTTTGTTTTTGCCATTGTCCATCCAGTAGTGTACAACTGACCTCAGTATGTGGTCTGCTGTAGTTCTCTTGGAGAAATTAGTATACACAGTTATTTAAGGAGTTGTCACCAAAAACCAAGTTGTCTCTGAACTGGCCAACATGTAAGTTGAGTTAAACTGAAAGGACTGTAAATGGATGTTTCTATGATATTTACAGACTAAGTGTATATAAAGAGGGAGATGTTGGTTAATGTTTAGATGATAATGTTGAGATTTCAGTGCTAGTGGGTGTTTGTGGTGGCTGGTGGTGGGTGGATGATGAGGACTTTTAGCTAAGGCGTAGACAACAGTAACACATTGGTGTAAATTCCAGAGTCTCTTGTAAAATACTATGGGCAGAGGGTGTGGCTAGCTGCAAGCTATATTTACCCAGTACAGTCTAGAAACTGCCTAAGTACACACACATCACATCCCCCTTCATTCAACTGCTTAAGCATACTCACCCCATCAGTAACTTGTAATTTGCTACATTATGTACTATGTGTTATTAATTCCAAAGACAGTTAAGCCACAAACACTTACCTTTGTTTTCTTCCATTATAGAGTGTTGTTAAGCCTCATGACACATAGCCCTGATCTACCTGGCTTTAAAGATCTTCAGATTCTGAAGTTCATAACTTCTATTCACTTGGCATAGACAAACACAATCTCACAAACATTCACACAGAGGGTCCTAATTGTGTCCATCCAAGCAGCTATCACAGCAGAGACACATTCCTCTTATTCCCTTTAGAACAGCTATTTTAGGAGATGAGTCCTTCAGGACAACACTGAAATTAATACAAGCAGGAAGTAATTTTCTACAAGAATGATCAGAAATGTGGAAACATCCAGTGTTCTGCACTAATATGTTACAGAAGAGAAGTATTTCACAACAGTGCACAACAGACAGTTGGTTTTAACATAAAGCTGAATAAAAATCACACAATTTGCACAAGTTAACCATTACCTTAAATATAGTGGAATAAAGTCATTTATAGTTTCCTAACTTTGTTTCTTTAGTGTTGCACTGGAGCTGTACCTAACAAGTAATGAAACCTTATACTGGACCAATTAGTAATGTGCAAACTGCATATCTAAATCTCTAAATATTTATCAAGTTTTTGTAATTGAAATAGTTTTGCTTGTGTAGTTTCTGAAACTGTGACATTCCGTTATCTAAGGTTTTCACAATACCAGAATTTGGATTTTAGTACCGATACCAATCACTGTACTCGATACCAAATCAATGTTTCAGCTATAACTAAAAACACTACATTTTTACAGTTTAACTATGTCTGTTCTTTTGAAAATGTAATCTCTGTAATATATACAGAAATCTTCAGGTGTCCACACAGTACAGCAAAATGCAACAAAGTAAAGCATTTTTTTAAGTATTGAAAGTTAGAGTATAGTTTGATTGCCAAGTTTAAATATTGAAAACGTACTTTTGATGCTGTGTAATTGTACTTTTATCTATAAGAATGAACAATGTGTGAAAAATGTACTTGTAACAATAACAGAACCCTTTTTTGTACAGAATACTTTTCAAAAGGTTTTGTATTTAATTATATTCTTCAACAGATTCTTCACCAATCTGTAGAACATTGTACTGAACCAATGTAATTGCATTATGGTGGTATAATTTAAGAATGGACATTCTTCATTATGTGTTGTTACCTCTACATGATGGACTGTACAGTGTCACAATGGCAGCATATGGATTTGTCACAATACTTGACTTCTGTTTCTTGGCCTCACTTGCAGAAAGATCTGCTTGAGCTCTTAGATTTTCTATGAATATGGTTGGTCCCATGGAATTATTTATAGAATATTTTAGTGTTCCATTAATCTTATATGGGATCTGATGTACGGACATCAAGCCCTGTGTTTATGATTGCTGAGTTGATGGACTGAACAGGAGTAAGCTGGTTGTGGGATTATAGAGGGTGTACGGAGGGAAAGTGGGTAGAAAATAATAATAGAAAGAGACCCAAATAAATTGAACGGAAGTGAAGGGCTTGGTGTTTATTTTTGCTTACAATTTCTTAAAGCAATTAGCAGTTATTGGATCTGACTGTATGTAAAGCTAATATGGTTAATTAAAACTCAATTCAGTTGAGTTCACAATACATCATAGAAAATATACAGTGAGGAAAATAAGTATTTGAACACCCTGTGAAGTTTGCAAGTTCTCCCACTTCTGAAATTTCATCTTAGGTGCATGTCCACTGTGAGAGACATCATCTAAAAGAAAAAATCAGGAAAACACAATGTATGATTTTTTAATCATTTATTTGTGTGTTACTGCTGCAAATAAGTATTTGATCACCTGCCAATCAGCAAACATTCTGACCCTCAAAGACCAGATAGTCCGCCTCTAAAAAGTCCACCTCCACTCCTCTTATTATTCTAAATTAGAAGCACCTAAAGTTAGAGCACTGAAGATGGGTCGTGCCTGGGTCTTCCAACATGACAATGACCCAAAGCACACAGCCGGGATAACCAAGGAGTGGCTCCGTAAGAAGCATATCAAGGTTCTGGAGTGGCCTAGCCAGTCTCCAGACCTAAACCCTATAGAAAATCTTTGGAGGGAGCACAAACTCCGTGTTTCTCAGAGACAACCCAGAAACCTGACTGATCTGGAGAAGAACTTACAAATTCGCAGGGTGTTCAAATACTTATTTTCCTCACTGTATATACAGCAAATCTTATAAAATATTCCCCAGTACATACAGCACTTGGAAACCAATGTGCAAAATGTATTTTTAAATGTACTGTTTCCATGGTGTTTTATGGTAAAAATGAGCAAATACCTTTATCTGTCTGTTTAAGCTACAGTAGTGTAGTACTGCCTGTTCTTGTTGAATCTTAATGAGTGTTTCAGTGCAGATTTCCTTTTGAATGAGCCACAACCAAGGACAGTCAATCAGAACACTTATTTACATGAATCAGTTTTAAAGGTGCTTAATTTGCTGAAATGGGGATGTTGAAAATGGTAATATGTTACATGGAAGACAACATAAGAATGTGATATGGTCACTAGGTGCCAATCACCATTTGCATATATATGTATGAGATGTGTAAATGTAATACTTACCTGATGACACTGTTTGAAGCTGATATGTGTTTGTCTGTGCTGAGAGCTAGACAGCCAAAAGGGTTAAGAGGGTTCTAACACTTACCTTTGTGTAGTTCGGCAGGATCCATGAGTCACACAGGACGGGGGGGAGTTTGAGAACCTCAGAACTGTAAAAGAGAAGAACAGGAGTTAACTGCAGTTATGATGATAATGTTTATGCATGCATAGTGATACACCGGTTCAAGGGATTGCAATATTATTAAACTGCTCAGATGTTAATATTGTGAATCTGGGTTTACCCATTCAATATTGGTTTAATCCATGGGATGAGTGTAACCATTTAAAATGGGGAGGTTTGAGCTAGAGTTCAGGTCAGTCATGATGAAGGACTGAGAAGGAAAGTCGCACGGACTCTTTGCAGAGTAGTGTGCAAATTTACCTGTGCTGATTGTAGCCAGGATATATTTAAAAACCCTTTATTTATTTTTTTTGCTCAGTGTTTGTTTACATTTTTGTATTTTATATCACACAATAAAAGTCACCAGAAAGAAAGAATTGAGGACTACAACCTTTTATTTATACTCCACGACACGCCTCGATTGGTCATTATCAGACCGGTGACTCAGTACCGTCATTCCCATGAAGGTTAACTGAGCATCGTCACAAAGAATAATATAGAATGTGGTCTCTTTAAATATGAAGAAAATGGGAATGTGGGAAGATCTGAAGGATAAAGGATAAATGAACTGTACTACAGTAGTTTTGTGTGTGTGTGTGTGTGTGTGTGTGTGTGTGTGTGTGTGTGTGTGTGTGTGTGTGTGTGGACACGTGCGAGTAGACATTCTGGGCCATGGCCCACTTGGCTCAGGGCCATGCCTGTTCTGTACTCCGCTGTGATGCTTTATTGTGCCCCGCCTGTATTGTCCTGAAAGTACCACACACACACACACTCACGCCCCCCCCCCAACACACACACACACACTCCCTCCCTGCATCAAAGTCCAGCACAGCATACACTGTACTGTCTTTCACTTTCGTCCCAAGGTGGCTCTGCCTCCTAAGGCGGTGGTTCGGTATTGGAGGTCACTCCTTATTCTTCCTGACTGTGTCACCGTGGAAACTGAGAAGATTGCCGCTAAATGTGGATCATGTTTTTTGCCACTAGAGGGCAGCCTGTCATCACATTTAGTAGGCTAGAAAGTGAGGAGAATACTCATTTCATTGTTTACTTGTTTTTGGAAAAAAATTATTTGACATGCAGTTCAAGTGCTTAGACACTGCAGAATATTTTCTCTCTCCTGAAGCATCTCTATACAGAAGGCATCATCATTACTTTCTGTATTGCCCTATATAATGAATGACTGGCATCATACCTGATCCAGATCCTGTGGTAAAGCAAAAAGTGACATTGCAGCATATTATCAACAGCAGTAGACACTTGGGGTGTATAACTTCAGAATGAATTGATATAGAAATGATTCAGTACATTGGTAAATCTCAAAATGCACCATGATGTGATCTGATTATTTTGATACAATTTAGGGTTACTTTTAAAAATATGCAAACAAAACTGGAGAAACTATGTGCACAGTAGTTAAACATAGACAATAAATTCTAAGCTTTTTCATCAAACTTTTTGTATTTTTACATTTGTCAAAAAAATTAGTACATACCTTTTAATTCATTATGATCATCCAAAAATTAGGGTGGAGACAGTTTGTTGTTGAGACAACAAATTGACAACAATTAGTTGTCTCTCTTTAGCGTGCATTTCAAATACACTGTTTCCTCAGTGAGTGTGTGTGTGTGTCTCTGTGTGTGTGTGTGCTTGTGTTTGGTATTTTTTCCCTGCTGTTACTGACTGTGATTGTGTGTTTGTCTGCATGTGTCATATAACCATATTCAGACTGGATTTGGTCTATCTGGGAAGGTGCTATAATTTAGGTGATTAATGAAAAGATCTGCATATGTATGATTCCGTATTAACCTGTAATTAATCTGAGTGATTTTAATATGATATTAATCTGTAGTCTGTGTTGTATTTACAATTTGGCAGTAATGATTGTGGAGTGATTTAAATCCATGATGAATTTATACTGTGTGTAGTTTTTATAGTCTGACAATAGGGGAATGTTTTGAATCCAAGAGGAATCTGTAGTGTGTGCAGTGTTTATAGTCTGACAGTAATAAATGCGGAGTGATTTTAATCCGAAATGACTGTAATATATATGCCGTTTAATGTCTGACAGTAATAAGTGATGGTAATCCAGTATGAATCAGCACTGTGTGTAGTTCTCACAGTCTTCACAGTAGTAATTGTGGAGTATTTTTAGTCTGTTTTGAATCTGGTGTGTAGTTTTTTTATTAAATTTGTGAACTCTGAGCTCACTTTCTAGATACTCTTATGATACACCACACAATAAGTCATAACAGAACCTGCATAGAGACATGGCTGTGCTCTGTATTGTTACTGAGGATGTCTTGACATGAACATCAGTGCAATGTCCTTCCGAAAGAAAGATCTTATTTGGTATACACATGTACTTATTTAAGTTTTCCACTTGTGAATATTGAAATACTGACATATTTGATTGGTTGTGTATCACAGGAATTTCACATATGACAGTGGTTATGTGTTGATAATATTCAGTGTAGCTATTTAAAATGAAATAAAATGAATTAATTCAGTTAAATTTTTTAATGATTTGCTAATTATTTTCTTACAGTGTGTAATTTTCCAAAGAATACTTGGATATCAAAGTCAGTCAGAGAACACATATCTTATATGAATCATTCGGCCAAATCCCTTACATATTAAATCACATAAGCTTTTCTTACTGGGCTCATAGAAGCCCACTCTCTCAAGATAAAAGTCTGTCACTTCACATTTAAAGAAAGTCTGAGCTCATTGGCAATTTAAAATTGTCTTTTGACCTTCATATTTGTTCGCTCTTCCAGTTGAAAACCCCAAGGCCCAAGAGCTTATTGTATGCTACTGGAGAGCTCTTGCCATAAAGTGAGCTGTGCACACAGACGTTTTATGCATTGCCTTTTTGTGTTTGTTTGGGCAGAGGCATCTTCCCTGGGCTTTGCCAGCTGAGCTGACAATCTCTTTGTTAAGGAGAATGCTGTTGCTTAGCTACCCTGCGGATAGCGTTTACCAGTGCAGCCTCTGTGCCTCCACACACTCGACAAGGAAGACCTCTTCACAAAGAGAGCATGGGTGAAAAACCAAGCGTTTCCTTTAAGAGCCGATATTGATTTCACAAAAAAAGATCTTACCGCCGTATTTACCCAAAAGCATTACAGCTCCTGACACATTGATAATTTCATTAGCCTATGTGGCATTTCAATGAAAACAGTTAAAGGTGAAGAGCCTGAGAAGAGAGTTTGGTTTTTTTTTTTTTTTTTTTTTCAAAATAAGCATTGGCATTCCTTCATATGTAAGCCATTTGAAATAAAAATGCTAATATTCAAACACTACTGCCCTAGTATGTGCATTTCACGAACCCAGATTTCAAAATTTCAGCTTAACATGATGATCGCTGTGAAAGTTCATGCTTTTCAGATGAAAATTAATATTTCTTGCAAAGGCTGTTTGTGTCCAAAAATGACATTCAAATACACGTGCAGCAGACATCACTCACTCCATGCTCAATTGGAGTTGACATTTCAACATTGAATTCTCTCTTACTAGACATTGTGAACTTTAATTGCAAGACATTTTGCATATTAACCGGAATGTGAGATATTTTAATCAACATACTTTATGGTTAAAATCTATAGGAGCTGGTGGCGAGACCAGTTTTTGGATTTTCACCAACGCTTTGATTTATTTCCCCTCCTCAAGGCATATGCAATGGTTGCTGTTGCTTAATTCAGATAAGTACAGCAGATCTGTAATGCTCCAGTTTGTACATGTTTAGTACTTTAAGTTGTTGGTTGATATGATTTTTCTGGGCTTATACTAATACCAATTATTGAGCTTTGAGCTTTAGATAGTTGCAAAAACACTGTAAAGCAGGTTTGATTGGATTTACTTGTGTTCCACATTTCTGCCAATCAAATGGTGCTTGGGATGGGACATTGGGCCAGACTAAAGTAATGTGTTTTCTATTGTATTTGCATCAGATATGTGCATCGATAAGTAAAAACATTTTATAGGCATGGAAACTAAGTTCAAGTGCTGATTATAATAATCTGAAAAATGCTACCTATCAGCTTGGGTCTTTCTTAAGACATATACACATCCAAACACACAAGTAGAAGAGTTTAACAAAGGAACAGGAGGAAAAGGAAAAGGAGTCCTGTACGTTATGTTACTTGGGATCAGCATTATCATATTATTAGGCATGATTACATTAGCACTTTTACAACACTAATCAACTGTGTGCATCAAAAAGTCAGATTTAGATGAGTTACAGACAGTCTCTAATAACAACAAACAGTGTATAATAACTTCCTAAGTAACATAGCAACATGTAGCGTACCGGATGTCAGCCCATTGTACCATTAGTCTTGAAGGAAAATGAAATTATTGCACTGACTGTTTTTCATAGCCTTTTAAAATGAAGCACTACTGTTTTGCTGGGGCATTTGGTAATTTGGTAAACACAAATGTCAGAAAAAGTACATATTTCTGCTACATATCATGTCTCCTGAAAAGTATCAAGTATTATAATTCTGTGTTTTTGCCTTATATCAAACTCTTACAAATCCTGTTACTATATTTATATGTACTTACAAATGTCCAGTGGTCCACAAGGACACTTGTAGTGCAGAGGCATGCAAATTTCTTTGGCATGTTTGGTCTCAAATGGCTGCATGTCTTTTTATTAATTATACATGTGTAAATGAATCCTTAATCCTTTTTTTGTGAATTAGATTAGCTGAAATGGTCTCCTGTGCATTCTTCACAGTACCACTCTTGCAAGAACATGCTGGCCTGCCGTGTTATTTTAGTCATGCACAGACACTGGTGTCAGCTAGCCAGTCAGCTTTGGGTATTATCAGCAGTCTGTTTAAAGTACATATACGTACAGATAAGTGAGAAACAGGTTGGAAAAAGGGCAACAGTGAACTTTGCAAGACTTGGAGAGATGAGAATGAAGGTTTAAAGACAGGTAGAAATCAAGCGCATACATAAAATTAGGGCTGAACAATCTGTGAAAGCTATTTCAGTGTTGGGAAAGATTATTCGTTCAACAGCAGTTATATCCTGTCAAAAGCAGTTGTGTGGTCAGAAAATGTCCACTGATGAAGGCACAGATAATGGTAGAAAAAAGCCAAATACACTGAAATGGCCATGCAATGAAAATTGTATTACCTTTTCCTTTTTGAGGATTTAAAGGGTTTGAAAATTAATCACATCATTAGTCACCCTGTTCTTTCGTTTTATATTGCTGGCTAATCATGTATAACTTATATATATGATTAATAGAAATTATTGTAAATTTCCTAGTGTGTTTAAAGTGTTCATTTAGCTCACTGTATAATGAAATTAAATGAATAATACAAATCTGCCATAAACATCAATGATGGGTGCATTCTCATAAAAGCATGTGGTTCTTATGGATTACTTCTGGTTGGTTGAACTAATTCATCTATAGGGAGTTCATGCTTTTCTGGTATTGTGCTGATATTACTTATTAAAATCTTCTTAACAGTGTTAATAAAGGAGACTGTATTTAAAAAATATAACTCTTGTGATTTGAAAATTACTTCTTAGACAGTGGATGTGTATACATGTACTTAATAATCTGATTATAATCAGCTTTCTGTAGTTATCTGATTATTCTAGTGGTCAACAACATTCTCTTATTTCTTGTTTGAATATTCTTCATCTTGTAGATGGTAGAAAACCCAAACAGACATTTGAAGAAGCTTGCAGATAAAATGGATGTTTTAAAATAAACAAAAAAATAAGTAAATGCTTATTCAAAAAATCTGGACTTCTGCGCAAATAATAGAGAGAAAACTGTGAGAAGAAATCTGATTACTTTCTCCTGGAGTTTTGAATTGTTTGATAACTGAAATGCATCTAAACACATTAAATGGATTTGGCAGAAACCTGATTTCTGCTGTTATCAGATTTTTAAGTGCACATAAATGCACTCATTGAGATTTTGATGTAAAACGAGTAAATGTTCAGCACTAAACACACACCAAAGACACGTGTACATAGGCTATTGGTAGTCTATGCAGAGTGGCAGCAACAGCTGCTTACTGTAGCCGGGTGAGAGGCCACATGAGTTTACAATTTGGGGGGTCATAGACAGTTGCTAAGAGGGAGCTGTTCTTCAGGTTTGTGAGTGTGTGATTTCACTCAGCTGCCAAGGGGTCCAAGCATTCTCTGAGCTCAAACAAGGCAGGCAATGTAACTCTGTGTTTATCACTGTGTCTGTGCATGTAGGCTACTTTGTAGCATTGTATTGACTTGTAGGTTGTATATACGTGCTGTGTATCGTGCTTTTTGCTAGATTGTTCATTGTGAGTTTGTAAATTGTGACTGATTTTAGTCAGCTGTGTGCGACAGCTTAGTTACAACAGCAAATTTGAAACCATAACAATTATGATCAAATATGTGCCTGACAACATAGAGACACTTACAATTAAAGAAAAGTTTTAGTCCAGTTGGCATATAATTACAATGTAAAACATGCCAGTCCTGTTCAACTAAAATTCAGGTATTTAGTAGAAAGCTAACAAGCTGTGAAACAAAAATGATAACCAGAGCTGTAATTGACTTGGGAAGATGTTCAGTGGGCAAAATGAGTTAAATCTCAATGTCTGTAAATTGCTAAAAGTGTTTTAAACTTATCACAATTTTATTTATTAATTTCTTTCTTAGATGTTTATTACGTGTCAAAGTTTATGTGAATCTGTTACTTGTTATGTATATATATTTCTTCCCATGTGAAAAGAAGTCGATACTTACACTTCTGCACATTTGCATTTACTCTTTATTTACTGAATTTAAATATTTTAAAAAAATATGACCTCTGTAAAAGTTATACTTTAAATATTTTGTCTTATTTTTCAGTGAATAAATATAAAATGAAATTTTTGTGTTTGTTCCACGTAGAAGTTGGATTAACGTATTTTCATTTAGAAAATCAATAAACCATTGGAATTCTTGGGGATAACTTGTTCATATATATTTAATTTCAAAATTAGTAATATGTATATAACAGATGAGTAAACATTTGAACAGAAATGTGTCTTTGTGGATGTTTTTATTTTTTTGGGTGAGTGGGGGGTGTCTGAACTGTGTCTCTGTCAGTTAGCTTGTAATTGTGTGTTTACTCAGTGGACGGATTTAGGACCACCCTGATGCTGAACTGTGTGTGTGTGTGTGTGTACAGGAGAGACAGAGGCTGGAGACCATTCTGAGTCTGTGTGCTGAGTATAATAAAGGAGACCCTCCAGTAGACATGGAAACAGTGAGGACGGGTCTGTTCCCTGGGATGGAGGAGGGGCCTGTTCGGCGACCCTGCCCTGACCTCGTGGGTGTGGCAGTTCATCGAGCACCCACTCACACACAGCGACAGAAAGAGAGTGATGAGGAGAACCTGAAGGAGGAGTGTAGCAGCACTGAGAGCCAGCACCAGGAGGTGAGATACACACAACAAACTCTCACTCACGCACGCACGCATGCAAGCACACACACACACACACACACACACACACACACACACACACACACACAATAACATACATACCATTGCTGCTGGATTAAAACCTTCAAATATTCAAGTTAGTGACTTTTCAGGGGTAGGCCTGTCACAATCATCAACCTTTGCCTGGTGATTATTAAATGTGACTTAAATAATGGCAGTAAACTATTTAATTGCCTTTGTATAATGTATGTAAGGGATAGCGGCTGCCAAGCTGTCCACTTTGAGTCGTGGAGGTTTTTTGCTTCCTTCTCATCCATTAATTTCATAATGTGACTCTTTTCTCACTAAGCATAGGTTAACAACTTTGTTCACTTCTTTCTTCTGCATTTAACCTCTTTCAATTTAACAGCTACTCTAAACTGGTTAATTTTGTACTTACTTAGATCAAGCTATCATACAGCTCATCTCTTAGGATATAGATTCTTACATCCAGGTCTTTTCATACCACTTTGCCTACCACTATTTGTAAGTTACTCTGGATGTTTCCTAAATGTAAATGCACTCTATTGCTCTTTGTCAATCAATAGATGTTTACTGTAATAATGGTTATAGTTACAAGTTATGGTTATGAGTTTTTACAGAATTGATAGAGTACAGTGATTACATTTTACATTTTACAGGACCTACTTCACTGGTAACCCTTTTTACAGAGTTAGTAGACATTTGCCAGTCAATCAGAAAGAGTATTTCTCTTTTCCGAGGTATAAAGTTACATGACTAAAGTGACCAAATTTGCTGATAAGCCATCTTGCTTCCTAGCTACCAATATTTAATAACTGATGACAAACACGACTCAAATAAGTTCAAATAAACATTACTCAGTACTATCCTCCAAATGTGAGATAGATATCAGAAAGGTATTGTCCTGATACCAGTGATATGGACATTCAGACAAGTTTAAAAATACAGACACAGTAAATCTCAATCTCCAGCTAGTGTGTTTAGTATTTGTGTTATTAGCACATTATTAACACCTCTGAAACTTTTCACACATGTAGTAGTGTGCAGCTGTCTTACACCAGATACATTTATACTGTATGTAAGATTAGGTATGTGTGCAGTAAGCATTTACGTGCTTGTAACAGCACCATCATTATGATAGATACTAATAATACAATAAGTGGTGATTTTATACCAGTTTGATAGCCTATTATTTTACTATCTGCTTCACAGTGTAATGGTTGCACAGCACTGAGAGGAACTAACACACGACAGTTCAACAGACAAACAATTCAACAGACAAACAAAACTTTCTTGTTTACTGTTTTAATGTTTACTTTAATAATTTTACTTTTAGCTAAACTCCATAATTTTGCAATTGTATTTAAATCTAATTACATAATGGGAGTAATTATATTTTAAACATTTACCTTTTGAAATACATTCTAGTTTGCACAGTCGTTTCTGCGCTTCTGAACTTTTGAACTGAACTTGAAAGAATGTTTTCTTTCACTGAAAAATCTCTTATTTACAAGCATAAAGGAGTAAGAAAAGAAAAGAAAATTACTACATGCATTTTACATTGTTGATGGTAACAGACTTTCATTGACCAAATTTCTTACTGGACTTTTTCACAGCACCTTAATTTCCAACCCTCTTATTATCTTTATCTTTCTATTTCGGTCTCACTCTCTTTCTCAGCACGAAGACACTGGTGGTTTCGGGCATCAAGAACTGGGTTATCTGGTGGAGGAGCGGGTCCGGGTTCTGGCTCGAGTGGATGAGCTGAAGGCCCGCATCACTGATCTAGAGCAGCAGCTTCAGGACTGCAGACAGGAAGTTAGACTTCATCTAACACCTACACCTCCAACTACAACTGTTATAGTTTTAGTAAACCCTGAAACTGATGTGAGCTATCATAGCAGTTTGGCATCAAACAAAGGACACAGAAATATATGTGCCTTTATGTTATACATAATGTTGAGATTCTATGTTTGTGTACAGTGCAGTTCAGCCATCTGAGAAACACTACAGGAGGTGGATGTTTATTTAATTAGATATGCTTACTATCACCCTTTGTGTTAAATTTTAATGAGTAGTGTTGATGTGAATAGCAAATTTTGTATAATCAGCAGAAATGCTGCATTTGGGACGAACATTTTGAATGTGTTTTTAGTGTAATTACAGGATGAGTAGAGTTTTGGACATATTTTGAAAGATGAGTTATTAATTGAATGTTTTACATTTGGTCAGAATAATGAATAAGCTTTGAAAATGACCAGAACATGAATATTTCAGTTTGACTGGAATTTGCTGAGACAGTGATGTATAGTTTATGAATATGTATTTTGCTTTATCCGCAGGCTGAGATGGAGCGAGCATTGCTGCAAGGGGAGAGGAGGGCGGAGTTAGACCAAGTGGAGGCGGAGTTAGAGATTATCAATCAGCTTCATCTGAAATTGAGTGAAGTGGAGAAGACTATCCAGAGGGAGAAAGAGAAGGTAAACATTGCATATACATACATGTAAAGGAATCTCTTGCACAAATTAATGAAGGAATCCTTTCCTACCTAGGAGCATTTTGCTTTATCGTCAGCAAGGAAGAACTATTTTGCCTTCCTTATATTTCCTGTTTCCTGCAATTTCCTCTTGAAAGATGTTTGCGAGCGCTCTTTACTAATATCTTTCTAACCTATAACAACCTAACCTAACATTTTGCATGGGGATTGTCTTTATTTGTGGTAGGACTGGTGTTTTTAATAGGTGATGGGATCAAAGAATTAGGCTTATTTTAATTAAAAAGTGTAGATATGATGCATAATTGTCTAGAAAATGATAAGTTACTATTAATGAAGATGTAAATTGTTCCTGAGAGGGAAAGTCAAATCACCGTATTGCATAAGAGATATCATTATAGAGAAGGTGCAGGTTTCTTACAGTTGATAAGCATTTTGTTCGCTGCAAAGTTGGAATGGACATGAAGACACATTCACTGTAGGTTAGCAGCCAGTTTGAAGGCCATTCACAAGACATAGTCTATTTGGATGAAGTGTGGCAAAAATTATCTATTTAAAACAGCAGAAAAGTTTCAGGTTCTGGATGTCCTTTAGAATAAATAGAAAGCAAGGGAAAAGACAGTGGGTGCATAAAACACCAATGATGAGTTCAAATTTATTTTTGTAAATTGTGAGAATTATTTGCTCTTCCTTTATAGAAAATCAAAAATGATAAAAACTCAATAAACACCATTTTTCCATTGTGATACAACAATTTTCTTTTTTTTATAATAATGTTAATATTTTTAAAAACAATTGAAATGTTCTTTAGGATGGACAACACTCTAGATATATGTATCTAAATATGAAAAATCTACAGAGTATAAAATTATGCCCTACTTCCCTACATCAAAAGCGAAAAAAACTACAGTCTAAATGAAATTATAGCACAATTGCACATAAAAGATTATACAAAAAGAGATATGGGGAAAACAGACATCAGTACTCGACATTGCTCTCTTCACAGAAAAAATTGTCATCTCTAGGCAGCCTACACTTTACTGAGCCTTTACTGAATTATAATTTCAGTTCGAAAATCAACAAAACACATAATTTAACCAGAGCTGTCAAAACTTTACCTAAGAATAGGTCCTCAAAAATGAAAAGACTGGTTAAAATGCTCATGTCCTACCTCAGTATGCTGAGCTTTGAGCAGTGTATTATTTTTTGTTTCTCCCTCTCCCCTGTCCCTGGCTTGCTCTGTGTTTGTTTGTGTGTGTGTTTGTGTTTGCGTGTGCATATGTGCATATGTGTGTGTGTTGTTTCGTAGGGGAGGGCTAATGTTTCTGCTGAGCGGGACATCCTGGCCAGGCTGCGGGATGGGTACAGTGAGCTGAAGAGCCAGCTTCACAAATGCCCAGAGTCTCTGAGGGAGCACTTACAAGAGCAGCTCGGCAGGGTCAGTCTCCACATCTACTGCCCCATGGAGCACAAAGCACACAAAGACTACACAAGGACAAAGCTAAAATAAATCAACCAAGGAAGAACCAAGGGAATAGTTAGAGAATGGTTGAGTAAGTCTAGTATTAAGCCGCCTGAGAAAATTGTTTAAAATTACGTATCTGGGTGGTAAGGTGTTTTTGCTTGTGTATTCAAAAGTTTGGACACTCCTGGCTGAGTGGGCATTGAGTTTTGTTGATTTTCTAAGTGAAAATATGTTTTTCTCTGGCAAACAAACTTAAATGTGGATTTTTTCTATACCTTTTAAGTCACAGTTTCTATTTATTTGTAGAATTTAACACATGTATACAACAGATGTGCTTGCAGAACGTTATGTAGAAAAAAAATCATACAATATTTAATGTGACATAACTTTATGCATACCACATTTTATTTTGTCCAATGTGTTAAATTCAGCAAATAAACAGCTGTTTTGCATTACAGTGCAAATAAACATGTGATTCCGATGCAATATTAAATAATAGAATAAATCTGAATAAGTGTTAATACTTTAAAGAGAACAACAATTAGTCATTTCTTGATAAATGGTTAGGTCAAGAAAAGAAGACTCTTCTTGTGTGGATTAGTTTAATTTCACCACCAGTACACCTGATTTAACTTAATGAGATATTAATTAGCCAAACTGGGTATACAAACCGGATTCCAAAAAAGTTGGTACACTAAACAAATTGTGAATAAAAACTGAATGCAATGATGTGGAGGTGCCAACATCTAATATTTTA
>BRDA01000863.1:12349-22936 GCA_036984385.1 Crenuchus spilurus | reverse complement strand
AAATATTGACATTTGCCATCTCCACATCATTGCATTCAGTTTTTATTCACAATTTGTTTAGTGTCCCAACTTTTTTGGAATCTGGTTTGTATGATGCTAACTACACATACCTTGATGCCTTGAAAAATTAGCTACAGAATGATTTAGGAATGGTTAGGCTGTTTTTTACACTTACCCCCCAGATTAATAATTTCTCAGGTTGCAGAGTACTGTACGTCTCAAGAAGGATTTTGTGCCATGATAAACTAAACATGTAATGAGCTTGAGGCCAAATTAATTACAGGACACTAGCCACTAAACATGTTAGCTGGTGCATGTACACATACACCACACAAGATAGTTGCAAAAGACAAAAAATTTCTTTGTTGCAATATAGAAGAAAATTTTCTGACTTTCTGGTTTCCTAGCACAGACACCAAGTCAGATTTTGCATAAGAATGCTTTATTAAAGTATATGTCTGGGTATGTTGGCTGTTCCTCTTCTCCAATTTTATATGTTTTGTTCTTTCCGCCAAAACACTGTACAGGTTATCTTATGGAGGCTCTTTCATTCTTGTTGACTCCTGAGCATGTAGAGGTTTCACTACTGCTGTGTGCCTGATCTTCATATGCTAGCAAATTAGTCTGCTTGCTTGCTTTATGTTTTAACTAAACCACCTCACTAATGACTGATATTGCACAATATTCAAACAGTTGTAACCCTTTCTTATCCGTCCCCAACATAGCTTCATTTCATTATGTACAGTTGTTGTTGAATCTAAGTGTAAACTAAGAATGAAAAAAAAGGTTGTTATTGGTGAACTGCATTAAATGTGCATATTGACTATAATTGAATACAACTCAACAGAGTTATGTGCTTATTTGTTAAGGTGAAATAATTTTCTCATACTATTATGTTCATATTTAAAAATTAGTTTAATATATTTCACTGTGATGTAAGTAGCTACTCAGTTTATATTTGACTATTCAGTTTATTTTATAAAAAATCATTTTGAGTTTCATCAAAATCTAATCAAATTGTAGTGAAATGAGATTTTGTGATGTTTTGAATCATTTCCTGAAGAACCGTTGTGAGGTCAGACTTTACACCCCTAATGTAAACACTGAGTGACCATCATGAGTTTACAACTTAGGCTTTTTTTGTCCTGTCTGTTGGTCTGTCTTCGTCTGCGTCTCCTCTTGGTCTCGTCTCTTCGTCTGCAGAAGTCGGAGGCTCTGGAGTCAGGCTCAAAGCGCTTTGAAGATCTGGAGTTCCGCCAGCTAGAGCGTGAGAGCAGTCTGGAGGAGGAGAAGGAGACCCTCAGCCGGCAGCTGCTGCAAGAGAAGGCAGAGTATCAGCGCAGTGTGGCTAAAAGGAAGGTAGGACCACTGATCCCAAAGCAGTTTAGATGGATCCGCCCTAAGAAGCTTCTGTCCAATCTTTGCAAGCTTTTTGTAGCTGATAATGTAGGTGTAGGACAGGAGAAAGTGGATGTGATTAGTTACCTGACATTACCTGTGTCATGTCTGAAACTACATTTCATATTATGCCCTAGGAGAAAATGGCAGCACTTGAGATCCAGTCCAATCTGCTAGGTGTGCAGGCAGCTCAGGACTGTGAGAGGATGGCTAAAGATCGTACCCTGGCTTTACAGATGCTGCAAAAGGTTGACTCAACACCAACACTCAAATTAGACCCTTTGCAGTGGTCATCTACCTAAACTATATATTTTAAAAAGGTCTAGAAGTTTTTATGTACTACTTTTTGCTGATGGAGTCTGATACTATTGTTTCCTAAAGTGAGGACCAAAGATGTGCCATGGCTGGTAAAACTGGCACACATTAAAATAAATTTGGCAGCCATGAAAGACCACAGTTAACTCATTAATGTCCATATTTTACATGTTAAAGCATATTTTCTCTAAGCATGTCTGAGCACAAATCTGAATAAATAAAAAGTGACTAAAATGTCTTTTGGTCACATGGAACTATTGATTTTAGTAAAACCATCAGTCTTAATTTGATTGTGAAGTAAAAGCTTAAAAGTGATTTGCAATCAAAGGATACTGATAGATATTCAGTCATGCTAAACTATACAAATTACATTTACATCTTAAACCAACCTGTCACAGCTGCAGGTCGTGTAGCGATGAGAGGAGAGAACAGGCAGACAGGATAATCCAGAAGTGAAGGTTTATTGACACAGACATGGAACCCAATACACAGACTCGATAGCACCTATATATGTTGGCTGACACAATGAGTGACCAAGACAGACACAACCAGGGAATACTTACAGGGACCTTAATCAAGTAATACATGAGGGACAGATAGAAACAATCACACCACATGACAGGATGTAACAGGGTGTGTGGACATGAAACACTAAGTAGACATGACAAACAGGAAGGAAAGCCGTGGATCGGGTGTGACACAACCACATTAAAATTTGTAGTTTTTCTTTATCATACTAAATTTAGTTGCAGGACATGAAAGGGTTAAGGGATCTTGTTAGACATGTAAAGTAGCTTAACTCTTGTACAATAATTGTAACAGCCTCTTGCAAGTTATCACTTTTATTATTTTTATTGTTAACATTAAATGCAAACAGTTCTTCTGCCAAACAGTATATTGATTAATCGGCAGCAACAGTAGGTTTTTAATAACTTAGCACCATAATAGTTTTTTGATGTATTGATTTGTTTAGACGTGTGTATTTTACAACAATTATTTTACAACAACTTGAAGTGTGACAAAATAATTTGTTTGGTAATAGTTTGATTAGAGACCCTTAGACTCTAATTAGCTGATTTGATGTGACCCTTTAGGAGAGAGAGCGGCTGGCCGCCCTGGAAAAGAGGTACCAAAGCCTAACTGGAGGAAAGAGTTTCCCCAAGTCTTCCACCACCATGAAGGAGGTGAGAACACACTGCTGGCACCAGCGGAGTTCTTTATCCGTCACAGGCTAAGCATCCAAAGATCTTTACTGCAGCGCTGTCTGATGATATTAGGCTCCTGTCACTCTTCACTGTCATTGATCTGACAAGCCCTCCTCTGTAGAGCAGAGTATATAGAACGGCTGCACGACTTGAACTTGTTTTCTTCTTGAGCGTCATCAATATTCATGAGTTGCTGTTTGTTTGATAGCTCTGTGCTTTGTACTGGCTGTTGAAATACTCACCCTTATCTTGTGTACTTTTTTTTTTACGATGCTACTGATATCTATAGGGATCCGCTTTTCTCTGTCTCTGGGCAGCGATGTAAAAATTCAGTCTCGACTGTTGCCGTTGGCGATAAGCTTCATGGCAATGCCTCTCCGCTTGGCCATTAAATATGTAAAAGGAGTAGGGGAGCAGAATTATAAAGCAGAGCGGCTTCTAGCAATTTAGCAGTGCTTCTGTGTACGTTTAAAAAAAAAACAAAAAAAAACGACCTTGCGACTGATATTCAAAACAGGAAGTGCTACATATCAGTGAACCTGAGCTGTTCAATGAAGTTTCTACCCAGAAACCCCTGCTCTGTGTGCCCTGCATCCAAAGCCCCGCCTCTCAAACCTGGCCCATCAGACCTCAGGAGGTAAACGAGTTGCATGCTACTCCTTTATGGCCTTCATAGCTTCATAACATAACATAGCTCTCTGATATTTGACATTTATCATTAGGGAATGGTTGTTGGTAGAGAAGTGTTTGAATGGCTACTGGATGTGTGTTTTGAAGAAATCAAAGAAACAATAAAACATTAACTGCATGGCGTTTTACTACAGTTTATTTTAATGCATCACAGGACTTAATTATTTGTGATGTTAGAAAATGTGTGTCTTTTGTTGTTAATATCTAACAAGGTACATAAAGTGCTTTTTTTTTTTTCAAAAAGTCTAATTTACAAAGTTTAGTCCAATACTCAGATGTAGTCATACAAGCCAAGACATTGCTTGTTAAGTTTAGTTTAGTCTAATAAGGCAACTGTGCTTTATAAGTAATAGCACACCAATTAATGTTGAGAAAACTTCATGCCTTGTTCATTATCTCACAAAATTCAGGGGTCAAGATGGATGCTGCTAGGGGTTGACCATAATCACCTGATTGCAGTTACTAGTGCATCTCAAAAAACAAGAATATTGTGAAAAGGTTCATTTGTGTTCATAATTTAACTCAATAATGTAATCTGCCATCTTTTATATTCATTACACATATTTCAAGCCTTTTTTGTTTTACTGTTTGCTGTTAGCCATCAGTATGGCTTATAGCTTATGAAAGGTAGAATCTCCAGAATCTCAAATTATTGGAACATTTCATTGGTAAATTACTACTCAAACAATATCAGCATTAAAACAAAAAAGGCTTGAAATATGTCACTTTACATGTAATGAAAAATAATTATATAACAAGAAAATGAATGAAAGCAGAATTTTGAGAACATCAAACATTCAGATTTGTAGTGTTAGAGGACAGAGGGCAATGAATAATGTTTATTTGGGCTCTAGCTCTTTCTGTGGTCAGATTGGAGCTACCGAGTATGAACAAACATTCAGACAGCTTTATTTAGTCATTTTAATAGTTGCATACCTTAAACAAATTGAGACAAATTTTTTAATGGTGGTTAATCATCAGCTAAAATTTCATGAGCATACTTTTTTATTTCTACAGATAACATGTAATGAACCGCGACCCTGATAAGGATTAAACGGGTGTGATAATGGATGGATGGATTGATGGATGGAACATGTAATGTGGTGTTATAAACAAACATTATAAAAATGTTTTTCATTTCTTGTTATATACATTAGCTTTGTAACTACAGACACCACAATTCAGATACCACATAAGGGGTAAAGGGAACATTATATATAAATGTGGTTTGTAATGTGATTATCCTTTTAATGTAGCAATGTAGCAGTGATGCTTGCCAAGAGGTGGAGTTTTACTATAATGTAAAAAATAGTTGACTTGAGATTGTGTAGTTGTTGTTCAGAGATTGTTGAGTCTTTGGGTGTGTCACACTTATAAGTGCTGTGCATATTTATAGCATGGTGGGCATGGGTGTGAATTTGTGTGTGAGCATTTACTGATGTGTTGGTGCTTTGAACTGTTCTGTTGCTGTAGATTTGAAGATATGTTGTTTGAGATGTGAATTCTTTTCTAGAGATGTGATTCAGGGGTGTAAAATGCATGTGTTGACATTTTACCATCAATTATAACCATTTTGATCATCTTCAAAGAATATTCCAAATTATGCATTAATTTTCACTTCTGACCGCAATGAAATTCCCAGATCAATGCAAAGGTTAAACATTCAAAATAGGCTGGTGTATTATTCTATTTCCTATTTAATTTAAATTGTACAAAAGAAATTATTATAAAGAATAATGATAAATAGATAAATATAGTCATGCCGTAAAATGAATAAATGAGATTGAATCAAGATTTCATAATGACCTGAAGAGTTTCATAAAGAGACATTCAGACTGAAAGAGTCACATTTGGTAATTCAGTACTTTTTCTAAATACAATTCATACAAGAACAATCAAATTGAATCAAAAGGATTAATGAAGATTTCTTTATAAATTGATCTTTTGATGAGCTGTAATCAAATTGAATTATTGCGAGGTCAGAGATTTACCACCCCTAATTTGAATGGATTTTGTACCATGTGTGTGTATTCAGGAGTACCTCAGACTTTCAGATGTATTTAAGATGTATGGCAGTGGTTGTGTTCCATCACAAACCTCCTGTCCTGCCCCCATCACTCTCTGCCCCCCTCTCACTGTAACAGCAGATACCCCTCGTGAGGTATGAATATACAGTCTGCTTTCTCTTTCTGTTTCCTCTGCCTCTCTTCTACTGTACCAGTGTATGATAAGTTAATTTGTTATTTCATAGTTGTTATGTCTTCACTATTATTCTAAAATGTGGGGGAAAGGCTAATTCATCTATAAATATTCTTATCAAGACTGGTACTGTACACATTCTTTGTCATCTGTCTTTCCATTGTGTTTTTCCTTCAATATTTGCTTTATCTTCAATAGAGTTCTCTACTTTCTGTTCTTTTTCTCTCTCAGCATCATTTATTCTTCCACTCCATTTATCATCTCTTCCATTTCATTCTATCATCTCTAGTGATAGATACTCAAGCATTGCTCATTTTGTATTTCTTTCCAATAGTATCATTGTTTTTTCACTTAAACACATTCAGTACATTCTCTTCCCTGTGTGTGTATATTGCTTTGATTGTGTGAAGGAGTATGTGACAGTTAGTCAATTAAACCAGATGTTTGGGATGCCGAAGGCTGATCCTGCCCCAGAGGCGTCTGTCCATTCATTCCAAGTTCTTGTAGCTGACCCAGCCCTCTCTAGTCATACATCAGAGTGTGGTTCTGTCCAGTCTCTCTCAGCAGAGGTGTGTTTTTCCTCCCATACTGTTCTAGCCTGTATACTAAAGACGTGCCCTTTGAATTACTGATGTTGGTCAGTCCATGTAATATCATGGGTCTTCTGACTGACCATCTTAGGCTTAATTCTCACAGGAAGTAATGCACTTATGCCCAGCAGATAACTTGTTACAGTTCTTTCTATCTGTCTATCTTTTTCATTTTTTTCAATTTCCAAGCTAGAAATAATTTACACTACCTACTGTACAATGACATGATTTCCCGAGATTAATTATTAAAATCTGAGATGGTCAAACAGGAGCTTATTCTGAATTCTGGCGATCTGAGTTAGATTTATCTGTGTGCTTTTTACTATAATAGACTTAATAGCACAAATAAATGCAAAGGACTAAGGTACCAAGTTAGCATTTTCATATTGCTATTCAGTGGTGCATCCCTTGAAATTTTGTTGAATACAGTTTGGTTGCAATTTTGTATCTTTATAATCTTGAATCTTTGAGATCTGTATCTCTGCAAATCTGTATTTGCTTTCTTCTCTGAAAGTATAGCTGCATCTGTTTGATCATTCTTCTTTCTCCTTCATCTTTCCTGCATCTTCTCATCCTTTTCTACTGCATCCCTCCTCCCTATTTGCTTTGCTTGTAAGACCCTGGCTGATAGGAGCAGGCCTCCGGCCCCAAGGCTGGATTTAGAGCGCTGGTACCAGGATATTATGGCAGCCGGAGAGACGAGCCATGCTTGTCCTCCACCTCTTCCAGTAAAGTCTTTCTCCACACGCCGGCCCACACAGGTACACTCAGCTGCTTTTACTGTCTGCTTTTGTTTTTCACCTTTCACGCTCTGTCCATTTCTGTTGCACAAGAGTTTCATGCACTAAAAGTTGTATAAAGCTGTTCCTTGAAAAGTGCAATTATGTGTTATTATTGAAATGTTTCTATTATGAGGGGTGGACAATATGACAGTATGTTAAAAGTGGCACTACTGGTGCTATTATCATGGCTCTGAAAAATTAAATAATGTAATATATATGTTACATAAAATGCTTCCAAGTATTGTGATATATTTTCTTAATTTTGTCTTGTTGCTGAGCTCCAGAATTGCTGAATTGATTCCTAATGTGATCCTTTGTCAGCACCTGGCGTCCCATGTAACAAAAAACAAATAAACAAACAAAAAAAAAAAAACAACTACAATATGCAAAATATTGCTGCATATTAAAAACACTACATTTGAACATATAACATTAGATGTGTATCCCATACATTTTTTGGGGGAAAAAAATCAAGCTTATTGAAAAAGCTTATTGGTTTGAATACCTTTGATTTTATCTGACTAGAAATGTTCATGTATTTTCAGATGTATCGATGTAAACAAGATGGAGTAATTGGTCAGACTAATGGCTCTACACAGTCCAGCAGTGCTACCCCAGGCAGAAACACCCCAACAAAGGTAACACACAGAGTGTGCATTACAACATGGCAGTGGTTATTTAAGTTATTGTGAAATAAAAACCTTGACTTTAACATTACGGCATGCTGTGTAGTTTTATTTGAATTTAGAATGTTAGTGTAACAAATCTGGTGGTAGACAGTGCAAATACAGACATTTCATTTGCTATCCAGAATAACCTGTGAACCTTCAAATGCCTTCAGAGCATTAATATGCATCTTTAATATATATAATATTATAAATAAAAAAGCTTTTGGGTACTCTCAGGAAGCATGTTTGTAACCTTGACTTTATGTGAGGTTCCTTTTAGAAACATTAATCCCTTCGGACAATACATTTAACCTATAGAATATGTGTCATATGTCAAAGATATTTAGATCCAGGAATTGGTCTAACCTAATTGTGGACCTGAAACTTAATAAGAGTCTCCTCTAATTACATGTTAAGATTTCAAAAAGAAAAACAATGTGGAAGGCTGAAGGCCAATTTCTAAAAGGTTTTAGCACTAACTGGCTAATTGTCTGCTGTTTCTAGTCCTGCTCTGTCATTACATCATAAATACATGCTCATGAGAGTCAATAAAATGTCTGAAGTTGATTTTGGACGTGCCATTTGCAGCTGGAGTTTACTATTGTCTCTCAGAAATGTGTAAAACTGCTCAGATCTACTCTAATACCTTAGAAGCATAAACTTTTAATATTACACGAGGACAATAACCCAAAACATACTAAACATTCTGGGTTTTTTTCCTACATCCAAAAAGTGATGCATTTTTGACGGGTCAAGTCAATTGTTTGACATGAACCCCACTGGACATGCTTTTCACTTACTGAACACCGAAGGCAGAAAGTGCTCAAAACAAGCTGGAAGTGAAAATGGCTGCATTACAGGCCTTGCAGAAAAACCACCAGGGACGATACCTTGGCGTCTGGTGTTGTCTTTGGAGTGCAGACTTCAGCCAGTTATCGATTGCAAAGGACTTACAGCCAAGTGCTGAACATAACTATGTTATTTATGTTACTTTTTATTATTATATATGGTTCCTTGTTAGGGTTATGTATAAAGAAACATCTATGATTCCTATATAGATTATATCAGTTTATATAAATACACTTGAATTAAATCTGACATTCTGCACTTTAACCTCAAATCCAATGTGCTGTAGCAGAGAGTCAAAACAACAAATATTGTGTTACTGTCCAATTATTTACAGACTGCACTATGCTAGCACTAATGTTATTATCTCCATTTTGCTCAAAGATTTTGTCATAGTCGTTACAGATGCTATGTTTTGCAGCATTCAAACTGTCACAGTTGTGCTAATTTTTGCATGGCCATGTTATGACAGCTGTTGGCTCAACCTGTGGCAGCCAACATCTTATAATGGTCAGCCTTGTCATTGTAGATGTCTCACTTCAAATTATACGTGTGGAATTATCGTTCATTACTGACCTGTTCCTAAACCTTCAGAGCCTGCCAGACCTGTCGACCTCACATCTGGACACAGATGCCAAGAGATTCGCTTTTGAGGGCAAAGGTAAAGTAGATTGGAGTGGTAACATTCTGAACTGGCAACTTTCTTAATTCAGCTTTATTAGCAAAGCATACGAGATTGCCTAACAGATTTTAATAAGTAAACTATGGACAAAATAATACATTAAAGCTATATTGCTACATATTGCAATTAGGGTTGTTATGATACCAATTGTACTATCACAATACTCAATACCAAACCAATACTCTGGCTATACATTCAAAACCATCACCATTCATGCTAAGAGTTTATGACCTCAAATCATTATCTTGATTAATTGAATATTTTACCCAAATCACAATTAATTTTGTTCCTTTTGTTCAGTGTTATCTTCACTAAAGCCAAAATGTGTCCAAACAATGGACAATTTTTGTTTTTGGTACAAGCTGCTTAAGCTGACTCAGTGTTTGGGTTCTCCTCTATGTTTCTTTCGTGTCACAGACAGAATTGACAATGTTCTTACAGTCTGTTTCAATTAATTTTCAACTAATTCACCAGCCCTACAAACCATTGACTTTAACATCAAATGTTTGTGATAGAACATAGACACATTTCCAGTTTCTTCCAGTTTAACTTTTTAAATGTAATCTCTGTAATTCATACAGAAATCTCCAGTTGTAAGCAAAATCCAGTGTTAAATTAGTGAAAATTTGTATTAGAACGTATTGAAAGTTAGACTAGGGCTCAGCGGCCTAAGTCGCTGTCACTGTGATCTGAGGAGTGTGAGTGAATTGATTGTGCTCTCTCAGGTAAGATGGCACTCTCTCCCCAGCACTACTAAGTAATGTTGGCTGACTCAGGCGTCTGTCAGGCCACTCACATCAGAACTGAGGCGCAGAACTGACTGCCCTGTGATGCGGCAATGTATTGGCAGCATTTCAAAAAGAGGCAGGGGCTTGGCTTCGCAGACATTGGAGTCAGGGACATTACAAGTGATAATGAAAGACAGTGAATTGGCAGGTTGACTGACTACCAAACACATTGGGAAGAAAATCTTAAAAAATATGTATATGTGTGTGTGTGTATATATATATATATATATATATACAAACCGGATTCCAAAAAAGTTGAGACACTAAACAAATTGTGAATAAAAACTGAATGCAATGATGTGGATATGGCAAATGTCAATATTTTATTTGTAATAGGACATAGATGACGGATCAAAAGTTTAATCTGAGTAAATGTAACATTTTAAAGGAGAAATATGTTGATTCAAAATTTCACAGTGTCAAC
>BRDA01000863.1:0-12249 GCA_036984385.1 Crenuchus spilurus | reverse complement strand
AAATAATTTTGATTCTTAGTACAATTCTAATTGCAGGGTTACTAAAACTATAGTCCATCATTTGTTGACCCCGTTATTTGCATTTCTGAATGCCTTCTTTATTAAAACACTGAAAGAAGATTTTGTGATTGGTTAAGTTGCTCACAGCGCACCAGAGAACATTCAATGACTGATTAGATGCTGATTTGATAATTACATACTTCTGTATCATCAATATTTTAAAGGCTGAATTTGCAATAACGATTTCCTAACAATGTCTATTGGAGCCCTATTTTTTTTATCATGCTGACTGTGGCTGTCTGTACACATAAAGGCACAAGTCTGTAGGAGCTGTACTGTATAATGCAGTTGAATGAGAGCTTCTAATACGTGATACACCCAGGTACTTTCAGTACCTTCTCCTGTCAAGCTTCACCTGTTGTCTGCACACATCTCCCCAGGGCTCCAAACATCTGACGACTCAAGAATCCGCCCCACAGATCCGAAGCCGAGGTTTGAAATGGAGCCCCAGTGCCACTGGGGGGCACCACAGGGGTCTCACTCTCAGCTCAATGGTCCTTACTCTTCACAAGGAGCTCCCATATTGCACCACTCTATCCTGCACCACCAGGCGCCTCCATCAGGCGGCCCAGCGTATGACACTCTGAGCCTGGAAAGCTCAGACAGCGTAGAGACCAGCGTATCCACTGGCAACAACTCCGCCTGTTCACCCGAAAGGTGAGAAACAGTTTCCATGGGAACCTTTCTCTGCCTCTGTTCCCCTGACAACGGGTCATCCTGCCCAATTTCCCCTTAAATGTGTGTATGTGTGTGTTTTTTTTTGTGGTCCGCTTCCTTTTGAAAAGTTGCCCATGCTGTTGCCATGACAACTCCCAACCATACAAGAGACAAGAGATTCCTCACCTGTTCAGAGTTGTGTCTTGTCCCGAGGCGGAACAAGGGTAGACTGTCATATTATGTATTCCCCGTAGTAGGGGAGGATTCGGGTATTTTGTCAGCCGTGAGAGGATATTCTCTTGATGCCAGCCTACTTTTCAATTCTAGTAGTTAGATTCGGAGCTCAGGAAAGGTTCTGGCTCCGTTTCTTGCCAATGTTTTCATCCCCTTTGATGTTTTAATACGTTGGAACTACAGCCCCTGGGTCCCGACCTACGGTCAGCTTGCCTTTCTTGTCTGAAATAGTAAAACAAACGTAACTGAGTGCTAAGCACTTGGGTCGAATGTACTTTGTTGTCCACTCCTGGTAGAACAAGTTGTAGAGGTAAAAAAAAAATCTTCCAACAGCGTAATCTAAGTGGACGTTTGAATGAAGATGCATGAAATAAACATAATTGGTCCACCTCAAGCACTTAGGTCCAACGGCTTTCTTCTTCTTTGAGCTCCCATAGTAACAGTACGGCTGGGTGTTTTTGTGTCTCAGTGGCAGCGGCCTGGCCGGACTGAGGCTGGAGGAGATGGAGAAGATGTTGAAGGAGGCTCAGCAGGAAAAAGCCCGACTGGTGGAGAGTCGTGTGAGTCCCATTAAACTTTAATTGTCTGTGAAATATAATCTCTCTCATGAATTTTAAAGCACAGCCTCAACTCCCTTTGCCTTGGCCCCATTGAAGATTGTTTCTCACCTACAAAGAGTGACTGACATGAAAGACAGGCTCTTAACAAGTTCTCCTACAGTAATACACATATTGACATTCTCCTGCGAAATTATTTTTTCATACATCCCCAGTCACTTCGCACTGTGTGCTTTTGCAAATGTATTTTTTTCCCTTCAGCCTGTTTCATCTTCTTACTATTAGTTCAATGCCCTTCTCGTTCTCTCTCACTCTCACTCTCTCTCTCTCTCTCTCTCAGGAGAGGGAGGTGCAGGCTCGAAGGCAGCTGCTAGAGGAGGAGAGGAGAAGGCGAGAGGAGGTAGAGAGGAGGCTGCAGGATGAGACTGCACACCGGCAGAGGCTGGTGGATGAGGAGGTCAAGCTGAGGGAGAAACACTGTTCTCAGGTCAGCGTAAGGCTATGAAAGGAGCAGACATGAAAGAATACCTGCTGCTTAGAGATCAATGGCACTCTCAGAGTGCAGCTTGCTTGGGCATTCTTTCAGAAATAAACATGTTGCAGGGCGTTTTGCTCTTTTAGTGTCCAAACAGTAAGAAAACAAACTGAAAAAATGAACATTGAATTTCTTTGTGTTGTTAATTTCCACTAAACCTATTATTTCTTTAATTATTTATTTATTTAGGTAAAAAAATATTTTAAATTTAAATAAAATGTATTAAATTATTTTTATTATTAACTTAATAAAATGAGAACAAAAATACTTTATCCTTTAATGTATGTTGTAATAATAATAATAAGTATTTTTGGATAATTTTCAATTACTGCATTGACTACAAAATGTTTAAATAATCTAAAAATTGGCTAGCATTTTCAAATTCTGTTAAAAATTAATTAGTGATGATCATAGAGTGATTTTACATCAGTTTAATTATTTCCAGGAGTAAGCTGAAATACAAAATGAATGTATTATATTTTTTTCATGTAGAACCCAAACAAATTTGAATCAAATAAATTCAGACCATTAGCTTTTCAGTGCTCTTAAAGAGGCAGGTTTGCACTCACAGCAGTGGCAATATCAGTAAAATGTCATTCTAAAGGGCCTTGGGGTTTGGCAGATAATAAATTGAATTGAGTGGCTAAGTGACTTATCCCTGTCTCTAGTGCTGAGGTCAGTGGACATACACAATAATCCGCCAAAGTCAGGAACTAAAAGTCTTTATCAGGTCATCCTGTGAGTACTGGACGGGTGGGGGGTAGCATGAAGGTGAGGGTTCAGTTGCTGTGGGAAGAGCGCAGGGGCTGCACTGTGAGGCACAGCAGGCAGATGAGAGGAGACACTCAGACAGATGGTGAGAGGAAGACAGGATAGAAAGATGAAAAGACGAGAGGAAAAAGGAGGGGCAGGAGGCTGAGGCAAGGAATTACAGAGGGCAGGGCAATACCGCAGGACGTTGTATGAATACACCTTACAAATGTATTCTGAGCCGTCCACGCAGTTATGGAAATTTTGGAAGTAGTGTTCAGTGAGTAGGTTGTAAAAAAAAGTTTCTATAAAAACACCATGTGTAGGTGCTGCAAAAAGCAATTCACCTTATAATACATTTGACATTTTACACGTCTACTGTTGTGAAAGCAACAGCACAGCAGTATTTTGCATGTAATATACTATTCTTTATCTTTGAACTGCAAGAGAACAGTTCAGAGTACTAACTGAAAAATAATGATTATTCAGTGTTGTTTCTTACATTTATAGAATCAGAAAGAAGCAAAAGAACAGTTTGTTCAACAAGGTGCAAACTATGACTTTTAAAGGTGTACATTGTTATTAAAGTGTAAATTAAAGTTTCACTACATTCTATGTTCAAATTAGAAAGTAGCATATTTGTATGAGTGTTACTTCTTAAAAACCATAATGTAAATGTCTAAAGACAGTGAGTGGAGTCAAGGCAGCTTAAAAAAAATCATTGCAACACTGCCCCAGTGACACTTATTTCTGAGAGTAAATTTCTCTCACCTAGGGTTGTTTTTTAGTTCAATAATAACGGAATAATTAGCCTGTAGTTTAATAAAGACGTTGCAGCAGCTTCCACAAGGCGCACCAAATTATATGAGTACAATTAAAAACACTCAAATGCACAGTTATCAGTAATAAATGAATGGAAATGTTTTGCACATGATAGATGGATCATGTATGAATGAAGGAAGAAAAATAAAGAGAAAGAAATAAACTTGTGAGATTCTGTTCTTGGCTATTTTAAAATGCCTGTGAGATCAGTCGGTAGGTCTTAATTGTATTTTACATCATTGTTAAATAAACCTAACAGTTTATGAGAATGGTATTAAACATAGTGTCTTTTTCATATTTGGCTCCATATTTAATTGTAAACCCCACCTCTACTCAGGCTCGTCCAATGACGCGCTACCTGCCCATCCGGAAGGAGGAGTTTGACCTGCGCTCCCACGTGGAGTCAGCAGGTCACTGTGTGGATACCTGCCCATACGTTATCGTCACTGAGAAAATGTGTAAAGGCCACCTGGTCAAGATGGGTGGCAAGATTAAATCGTGGAAGAAGCGCTGGTTTGTTTTTGATCGTCTAAAAAGGACCTTCTCCTATTACATCGGTGAGTAAAGGCTTTAGGTCTTTAGTGATGGCGAAAAGTTCTGCCAGTAACATGAAATAAATTAGTTTTTTATCACTGTGGCTGAAAACAGAATGACAGTCATGAAATCCTATTTCCTGCATCATATTTGACATTAATCACATTTGATACACTTGATTCCAGACTTGCTAAACATTTTACATTACATTAAATACCTTGAATAAAAAATTTTATTGCAGCACTTACTGAAAGAGTGCGTGGTGCTGGATTAAGCTGTAGAGAAGTGCACGGTTCAGTTCAAATTCACTTTTTGGCTGCGCTTCATTATTTTGAATATGGCTTCTTTTTAAATGGTAGAATAAGTCAGAAATTACTGCTGAATGTCGCCCATGTCAAAGCTTCAGCAGGCAGAAGACAAGCAATATCTTCGTACCCCGTGACCCGCCTTCGTTATGGTGAAGTAATGAAGTCATGGCATGTTCTGATGTTTTTGGCCATTCTCCTCACTATACATTCTTTTTCTTCACTTGTCCTGCCTTTCTCGCTTTCACTCTCTCTTTCTTACACACACACACACGTAGCTCATGTGTGTAGCCTTTTCACCCCCTCACTCCCCATGTTAGTAGTAGTGATGATGATGATGAAATAAACTGCAATACTTTCTCCAGCCCTGCGTTTGAGAGGGGTGTGTGCTGGGGGGAGGGGGTGGGGGGTTGTGAGATTTACCCCCGGCTTGGTCGTGACTAACAAAACCAGACTTACAACTCTTCAAAAACAGAAAAAAGCCCAAAACAATTTAGCCCATTACTAAGCACATTTGGATAATGAAAAGAGGCAGGATCACAAAAATAAAGGAATAGGAAAATAACAGGCGGGAACTGTTTCAAAGGAAACTATTCAATTTAAACCACTGATACAGGTGTGAGGAAGCAGCACGTCAGAAGTAGCCTTAAAAGCCAAGTAATTGTGGTGATGTGTTTTCTGTTTTTCCCCAAAGATTAAAATTAATTGGCTTTAGTTTGAAAGGGGAGTTTCTAGTGGGTGGCATTGAGACTTCTGTTTAAAAAGAAGCACTGGTGGTTTTAGGTGACTCACACTATGTGCTATAGCTTACTGTGAATGTATACTGTAAGTACTGGGTTTAATCCCTGGGGGTGTCCTGATTTTGACAGATTTATGCCAGTAATAAATAAAACAAAACATTTCCACAGCCCCAACGCAAGCACAAATGCAAAACAGTAGGTGAAATATAACTGTACAACAAACAGAACCTTACCTGAACTATACAGATTATATCAACAACAACAACAACAAAAAGATACATATATTAGGACCTATACAATGTGCACAAATTACAGGACACAAAACACACTTCTGTTTTTGTTTTTTGTTTGTTTATTTTTTGTTTTGTTTTTTTCTTTTTGTTAAATGAATCATGCATATTGTTCCTTTAATGTGAACAAAGAAGCTTTTTCATTGTATAATTATAGTAGGAAATATGGTTTTAAATAATTAAACTGTTGCAGCTGAAGTTGCATTTGAAGAGTTGTTGCGCAATATTTATTATCCTTGTTCTCACCGTATCTAAAACTCTCTATTTCAAAGAGAACAATGGTGGTGGTAATAATAATAATAGTAATAATATATTTCTATTCTAAAACAGATTTATATTATAAAGAGATTTATGTACAGCATATAGGCCAGTTCATTTCTGTTTACCTTTTTTATACCCTTGTAGAATAAATACTCTTTTTTCATTTCAGACAAGCATGAGACGAAGCTGAAAGGAGTTATCTACTTCCAGGCTATTGAGGAGGTCTATTATGACCACCTACGCAGCGCCACAAAGGTAAACTCCCAGTATCTCATTTCCATACTGTATTTACAGCCTCTGTTTAGAATCAGCATCAATAAGTTAGCATGCCACACAAAGCCTGAGCCATCGATCGCAGCCTGATGGTTGGCGAGTTTATAGTGAAAGTTTAAACACAGACATCTCGTGGTAAAGAGAATTTCTTACGGCAAGCAGAAAGAGACGCAGATCAAAGGCAGCTTCATGTTCATTTCGTCATGCTTCTCTACTTCATTTTTTTTTTGCCTCAACATCTACTGTTATTCTGTCACTTCTCCTCAGTCTACACACACTTTTCTCTTTGTTGTGTCTTGATAGAGTCCAAATCCCTCACTGACCTTCTGTGTGAAGACCCATGACCGGCTATACTTCATGGTGGCCCCTTCCCCAGAGGCCATGAGAATATGGATGGATGTCATAGTAACAGGTGCTGAAGGCTACACGCAGTTTATGACCTGAGGGAAAGATGACTGAACTCTGCCCACATTAAGTCTCGCGGGAAAACTCGATTAGATCCTTCAGTGATACCTGAACTTCAACTATACTGCATCGGCCCACACTGATCAACTTGAGTGTCGTCTGGATGTGACTCGAATTGGATGGATGCATAATGGCCGGAGGTGGACTGTGTCCAGCTACTGGCGGGCAGACAATAAGGTGCTCAAATGAAACCAGTGGTGCAACAGAGACTATTACATAACGTGATCTTTTTTAATTATTGTTATTACTTATTTAAAAAAAAATATACATTTCATTGTCACTTTGGGTCTGTTTGTGCCAACATTTCCATACTATAATTTTGCCTTGAAAATCAACTGAAATAGTGGAAAGGTTGGATTAATATAAAAGGGATTTAAATATTTCTTTAAGCTTCTTTGTCAAATGTTTAAAACAACTCATACTTCATAAGGCCTGTTGAGAAGTTTTAATCTGGGCATTTCATACTTCAGGTTATTAACAGTGCTGAGTGGTATATGACGTTATACAAACCGTAATAACTCTTACGAATTTCAGGTGCCAAGACAGGTGCAAGATGCATCACCTCACTGTCAATGCAAAATGCCACATGTCAGTTACCGATTCACCCTGACATTTCTGAATAGATAAAGAAAAATGTTACTCATTACTAAAAGGTATTGATGAGGAAATATGTTACAGTATTTTTTGTAAAGAGAACTGCAGCACTCATTTTTTGTTATGGAAAAGTAACTATTTTATCATGTTCTTATACCCTGCCATTATCTGTATTGTCTTAGTGTGTATGAAATGAAGAAATATATATATACAGCTGCTTTTTAAATATTTTACATGTTTTATACCTTGTCAGATAACATGAAACAGCAGTATGCCATATGCTTATTGATGCATGTGTATGTATTGTTGATGATGGAGGACCATTTCTTTTTCATTGCCTTTTATATTTGATGAGTGTTTGTTAAAGTCAAAAGTTCAGCATTACATTGTTAGCAAGTGATGAACACCTTATACTAGTGGAACAGGAGTGATTATAGGGAATGGCCTTTTGTGCCTTACAAAGAGCTTCTTTCATTTCAGGGGTTTGTACTTGCAGTCGTACTTCACGTATTATTGATGACATAATCAGGCATCTTGAAGCTATATTAAAATATAATATATAAACAGATAAATGGACTTTATTACTCAGTGTATCTTCTCTAACAGTAATTGTCTAGTAACTCAATGCAATTTGATGCAATTCACTAACAAATCTCCCTGATATGTTAAGACTGTTGAGTCCTAATGACAGTGTGGACACCAGGCCCAAATAAAATGTATGACAAAGATAGTAGTTGTTTACAGCGTTTCTTTTTGGTTGAATTTGCTGGCTTAAGAGAACATTAAGAGAGACATTTGCTTAATCAAATGAACATGAGGGAAATGTTGCACTGATTTGGCTCTAGTGAAAGAATTACAGCACTTCTTAAACAGCATAACAGATTCATTTGTATGTTTTCAGTTTTTTCTACTAATACTTCAGTGTCAGCATTCCATGCACACACACACACACACACTTGCTCAAGTACACCTGAACTGTAACTCCAGCATGAGTGCCTTAACTAAATTGGCCAGACCAGTGCAGAAGGTGCTACCAGGCACATGGATGTGACTGCTACACCATTTAAGATGGAACAGGAAATCCAGCAGCTTCAGCTTCTGGTCCACATCTTGGAAGAAATTACATCTTGGTTACATTTCAATTGCCTGTGGGATTAAATGCTAAGCCTCGCACAATTAAACGTGTATAGATGACACTTGGAGTTCACGTCAATGGATTTCTACAACACTTAACAGAGGCCTGGGAAAGTCCAGAGGAAACCTAGTATTTCTAAATGGAAATACTTTTAAAGTTAAAAAGTAAAACGGCTCTTAATGGTTCTTGTTTCTGCCACTTTTTGTCTTAGCATGTGGTATTGGACCATTATATCACATGCTATATACTAATGAACTATACTACTAACTTTAGTATGGCCGTGTGCTTTACCTCCAGACACTCAGTCTTGACTGTTAGGACAGTTTGAGTATTTCTCCACTAGAGGGCGCTGTTACTCCGTTACTACAGTGCTGTTCAGTTCTAAGATGTAAAGGCTGCTGTTCTCTCTCTCTCTCTCTCCCTCTCTCTCTTTCTCTCTTTCTGTGTGTGTGTGTTTGTAGAGGCCTTGGGGCTCTGGGCTTGTTTTCCTCGCCGCCTTTGCGCCTCCACCATCACCACAACAGTTAAATGTGCAGCTAACAAATGTCATCAGCGCTCTTAACGAGCCCATCTGTCTGCAGCAGTGGAGCCTCACCAATTAATTCATCACTTGTACAGTTTCATCTGGCTTTAAAGTTACCATCGGAGCAGTTTTAGTTAACACCAAAGACTTCAGCAACACACAAGTGTACTTAACACAAAGGAACAAGCTTTTACACTCATTTAAACTGTACAGAGCTTGTACGTTTTCACCTTTTCAAAATTAAAGGGTCCGTATCTTTCATTTTTCTCCTGAAATCTACTTTTTACTTCAACAATTTAACAATCTGCTTTTGGTACTATGCATTTAAACCTGTAACAGTCCTCTGCTCTGAATGGCTATTTTGTTAGACCTTGTTCAAAAAGGAAGGCTATATTGAAACACTCCATGTAACTTCAAAGTGAATATGAGGAGATAAACTGCTGAAAGTTAAAAGATGGACATATGTAAATGTGTTGTCTTTTTTGTGACATCACAGAATCAATGAGTTTAAAATAGGTTTTTGGAGGATATCCACATGCAGACTGTGAACAGTAATTATTGAAACTTTAATCAGTGGTTCTAGCCTATTTGTAAACTGAATGAACATCAGTCCGGGGTGCAACAGCAATAATTATGGGCGCAAATTATTGAGGGGGACATTATACCACTCTCCAAACATGTCCCCCCATTCTCACCCCAAGATACACCTATGGCTTTAACAGTGTTCAAATATACTACACACACACACACTATATATATATATATATATATATATATATATATATATATATATATATATATATATATATATATATATATAAAGTAAAATATCTATATATCTCATGATAATCTGTCTTTTAAGATAAACTGCAGATGATGGATTTAGAAATGAGATTATGTTTCAGTTCCCTTATTTGGGGCCACCAAAAGCGCGTGGAAAGACTATTTCATACTTTGAAAAGATGGACAAAACTAACGCTCAGTGAATATTTAGAGATTAAGATGTAACCGAATATCCTTTAGATGTCATGACTTCTAAAGTGTTTGTATTCCCTGGTGATGCTCTTTCAGGCCTGTATCACCATCCTTAATGACTTGCTCGTGAAGAATCTGTAAGCCTGCAGGCCTGTTTTCTGCATGTGGAACGCGCGCTTCTTTGATTTAGATTGACTACTCGACTTTGCCAGTCAACACAACACTTTGTGTCCCTGAAAATCTTCTCAGTTGCCAGTGTTGTGTGTTTTGTGTCATTGCCATGCTGTGTCATGAGGTGAATTTCAATGGCTTGTGAGGCATTTGGCTGTATCTGGGCAGAAAAGACTTTTCAAACATTCATCTTATTGACTAAACCATCAGTGAAGAGAAGTTAGGTTGTTCTACTGGTAACCATACAGGGCTTTGTATTTTACTCGTAGTAGCACAAGTGAAGAGGTCAGGGGCCTCCAAGTACAATTATTTTTTTCAAGACAGGTGTGTCAAAATTATTACATCAACAGTATTTGACATAAAGGCAGTTATTTAATCTGAATGAAAGTTATTTGATGTTACAATCACATCAACCAGAAATGGCTACAGTATCTTTAGTTGGGCTGAGGCAAGGAAAGAGAAAGGACCAACTGTTACAGTGAGCCGGTGCACTGGGGAACAGCTGACATTTGGGTTTCTTAGGCAAAGGCCCTTCAGCCGCGTCCTGCCAGACCTAACCAGCGACAACCCACTTTGCCAAACTTTATATCATGACTGCCCCCACATTTTCTTTATGGAAGTAAGAAGAAAATAAACATAAACAAAGGAAAGCAGGAGACACATCATCAATCTTAAACACATTAGCATGTTTAAAAAAAATCTGCAATGGACCATTGCTGAGTGGAAAAATGTATTATTGTCAGACAAATCAGTATTCCACATCTTTTTTTTAAAGAAATGGATGCCTTGTGCTCAGGACCAAAGACAAAAAGGACCATTCTATCTTCAGCAACTCTAAAAGTCTAAAAGCCAGGATCTGCCGTGGTATGGAGTTGTGTCAGACCATTTACACTTCTGAAAAGTACATTGAGATTTTAGAGCATAGACAGCCGTCAACACAAAAACATGTAGTTTTCAACAAGACAATGCAAAACCACATGCTGCACACATTACAAAGGCATGACTGTGAAAGAAGTGAGTACAGCTACTGGACTAGCCTGCCTGAAGTCCCAACGTGACCTCAATTAAGTTAACCAGACAGGGTTCATATTTGCACTGAAATAAAGTCAACATAAGAAAGACTGCTTTTTATTTGCATTTTCCATACTGTCTCAACTTTTTCTTATATGGGGTTGTAAATATTTGTATGTGCACATAACAGTGCAGTGAATTATCAGTAGACACTAATAAAAAGTGAATCATGATTATTCACTATTTAGAGATTCTATTCATTTTTGTTCTTCATTGTTTTAATTTATGGAGGGTTACTGGTTACTGAATCTTTAAACATCACTCCACAACCTCTTTCTTGATCACACTGGTGCGGTTTTCTTGACAATTAAGAGAGATCTTCATCCACTCATCAGTCCTGCGTTCCACTGAATCCATTTAGTTATTTTTATTTTCTCAACAGCTTTGATCTTTCACATAAAAAACAACAACTGTAGTGGTCGTCCTCATCTCATCTTGGCTTTTCTTCACAACTTTCATCCATCCATCCATTAGCAGACCTTCTTGGTCTATCCTTGTGTTTGCCTTTGATGAGCTCTGTAGTGTTTTTTTTTTCTTCTTAATGATGTACCACATGGTATTCCTAATGTTTTGGCTACTTCCATGATTGATGTAATAGAATCAACATAATGATGGCCTGGTTTAGTTGTATTGCCATGTCCTTGGTTCTCCTTACACTACAGACCAAAAACATCTCCAAGAGCAAGAGTTTACAATGGAAATGTACCTCTGTTATTCCTCAGTGATTTTGGTAGAGGACAAACACCAGAGTACACATACCAAAAGAAATATTAAATTCACACACTAGAGTGCCCTATACAGTAAATACTCAATGTCAAATTGACTTACAGTGGTAATTTGTGTCCACTTACTTCACCATTGTAGGTGCTGTCACTTGTGATTTGGGTTGTAAACAACTGGGCTATAATAACTGTATATCTGATAAATGTGCAAAACTATTTAAATGATTTATTATCAACATAAAAACCCCATTTCCAAAAAATGTTGGGATGCTGTGCAAAATATAGGTAAAAAGTGAATGCAATGATATGCAAACATTTCAACTGTGTATTTAATTGAAAAAGTACAAAGACAACATATCGGGGCGATTCTGGGAACAACGCTTTAGGGGTGAGACTAGCAGCCCTGCAGACTCCACATTGATCATCAATTTTAGCTTGATCATATGAGCTATTCTACAGGTAAAACACTTACTGTTTAGGGAAAATGACTTTAGCATTAAGGACTACTCACTGAACTTCCCTGCAAACCCTGGCACACGTGTGTGTGCGTGCACAGCTTCAGGAAGGGGGGGGGG
>BRDA01000861.1:17498-29994 GCA_036984385.1 Crenuchus spilurus | reverse complement strand
AAGTGAAAGCGACGGTGTGTTTTGTTTTGTCGTTTCAAACACCTGAATTTTATTGACCCTTTTTGTGATGATTGGAGTTCTCCAGGAGTCAAGAGTGGTGGTGCTCGAAATGTTTTTCCATTCGATTGTATTACATCGATCGATCAAGCGATTGCCACTACTGATACATATAGACTATACAAAGTAAAAACTTACAAAGTCACAGATTTCCCCTTTACACATTAGACAATAATAATAAAATCCACAAATCTAATTTATCTAGTGCTTGTGCAGATTGACCTCGGTATTCTGTGTGTATGTCGGAGCTCATTTTCTTTCCTTTCGTGTGACCTCTTTGGGTTGAGAAAGGGAGAATTATAGATTAAGAGGGAAAGAGTTGGGTTTCTCCAGTGTGCTTTCCTTTCTTTTACTCGAGGCTGTATGTGTGTCTTATGGCTCCAGTTAGACGTGTTCGTGATCTATTTAATCTAAACACCTAAAATAATAATAACAGATTACACATTTCCCCTTTAGACACTGAAACATTCAAAAATGAAACATATCAGATATACATAGTCATCACCGTTAGCGAACTAGCTAGCTACATTATGTTAGCTTACCTTTTTGTAAAGCTCGTGGTGGTGAGAACTGAGGACCTCTTGAGGTTAGTAGTGTTTTTCCCAGTTATTTTAAGTCCACAAACTTTGCTGTTTTGTTTTGTGTGGCAGCGAAAGTGAAATTACTCCATAAATCGCTTATTTTCCGTCCAAGCTGCGGCTGTGACGTCAGCACGTTGTGTTAAACTTCAGCAGTCTGACTGACTGTGGAGCTTAACGTGCTTTGAGAAAGTCAAACGTGCGGCAGGTTTATTTTAAAAAGCGGATTACTGGACAAAAACAATATTTTAATCATTCTGTGACATTTTTGTTTCGTTTTTATTCGCCGACGAAAAGTCTAATACTTTTAGTCATAGTTTTCGTTTTAAAATATTAGTTTTTATTTAGTTTTCATCTCGTTTTCGTCGTGAAAAAATGGTCGTCAATGAATATTTTTCGTCATAATTATCGTTAACGAAATTAACACTGCCTGGAATGGCTTTCATTTAATAGCTGTGATTTGTCAAGAGTTAATGACTTGCATTTACTGCCTCCTTAATGTGTTTGAGACATCAGTTGTGTGTCTGCTTTGAAGTAAAATCTAAAGCATATTTTGGTTTGTTTAACACTTTTAAGTTTACTACATGATTCTTTACTTGTTCCTTTTGGAGACGGCTTCCTTACAGATAAAGTGATCACATTACTGTGTTAATTTTTACCCCAACACTAATTCCACTGTAGCAGTAAAGTAGTAAGGTACTCTGTGTATAGTGACATGGAACGTGTGTAATAAACAGCAAAATAAATGCATCAATATCTTATAAAGCTTGAACTTTCACAGTGTTAATAAGACTGACACAAAACTAACCATAACGTCAGACAGTGTGGCTGTGTCCCAAACGACACACTGTAGAACTTTACATACTACACAACGGAAAGCACATCTAATGGTGGTGTACTATTGTTTACATGCTATTTAGTAACATTTCTATAAATCATACAAACATTTTCCTACAAGGATTTGTTTGTAATGCCCCATTTTGATCTATTTCTAATACACTATATGTGCATGCTGAAAATTTTTTAAACTAAATTACATAATGTAACTCAATTCAAAGCAACTAACTAGTCTGAGAGTTTGTAACTGTAATGGAGACACATTGAAGCTTTAACGTTGATGAACATCATGGTGTAGTTTGATGATTTGCAGTGTCTGTATGGAGTTTTACATTTTATTTGTACATTTTCTGTCATATTACCAAATATGTATGCATAAATTTGGGCACCCTTGTCATTTTATTGATTTGAATACATTTAGCACTAATTATTGGAACAAAAAATTGATTTTGTAAGCACATTGAGCCTTGACCTACATACACAGGTGAATTCAATTATGAGAAAGGGTCAAGGTGTCCAATTGCAAGAATCCAGACTCTCATTTGAAGCTATAGAGGATGTTGTTTCTGCAATAGGAGGATCTACTAAATATTGATGTATTTTTTCTATTGGGGTGCCCAAATTTATGCCCCTGCCTAATTTTGTTTAAATAATTATTGCACACTTTCTGTAAATCCTATAAACTTCATTTCACTTCTCAAATATCACTGTGTTCATCTACTATATGATATATTTCACTGAAATTGCTTATCAGAACAACCAATGATTTATAAAGGAAAATCATGAAAATTATCAGGGTGCCCAGACTTTTTCATACCACTGTAATTGTGTAAAAGACCATTTTGGTGAGATGAAGTTAAAAACATGCCAGTTCAGTTAGGTTTAATAAACCACATACATTGCTATTTTAAATGTGTGTTAAAAAGCAGTGCAGTCACGTGACAATAAGGGATAAAAAGCCTTTATGGATAAAAACATATCCAACAGTTTCACTGACAATTATGTAAGTGCAATTACATTGTGATTGCCATGCAAAACACAAACAGTGGATTCCCAATAATACACCTGAGCAAAGTTCACTTCATTATGTAACAAAGACAACAAAAGAAAAGAAACTTACTGACTACCACCACAAAGATGAGTCAAAATGAATAGACCAACACCATATCAGGAACACCCTTGAAATCATAATTTTTTTATGTGAATATTTGACGGAATTTTTAGAATTTTGAGAAAGTAAAAGCAATGGTTTGGCCAAAATGAGAAAAGGATTTTAATATGATAAGCTAATATTGCTTATAACTACATTTTTCTATCTCATTTGGGCATAAGATGGAACTTTTGGCCAAAGCATCTCTTTAATTTTGTAATAATGCCTCAATTGCTCTAGAAAAGTTTTTTTTTCCTATTCATCTATTGTGTGAGCTTGCCAGCACCATTGGAAACTGTTCAGCAGTTCCCAAATTGTATTTCCAGCCAAGATCAGTTTAGTTGCCACCATCCTTAGTACTACAGATTCTTTTATAACTCACTATTGACGCAAACTACTCAGCAAACCTGACTCATCTCCATGTTAATGCAACGGACCCACTCGTCTACTTCTAGTTTCAGTCTTTGCTATGAACATAATCTGTCCTTGTGCTACATCCTATTTGCAACTGTGATTGTTTGAGTTAATTGTTATAAAATGTGAAAATATAATGCTGGTAATGAGGCAAATCAACCAAATGAATGTCTGGTTAGATTTTTTTGTCTTAACATTTTATAGCACCTTGAAATAATGTTTTTATTAGTTTTGTGTTATTAATATATCACCTCTTCACACACTGTTCCTGACACATCAAAGCTAAGAGATACTGCTCCTCACAGCAGTATATTTTTGGAGATTTTAAGGCTTGAGATCAAATGCACAGGCACAGAGGAGCCAAGACAGAGCTTCTTACTGCCTTTAAAAAAAAAGAGATAAAAATATGCCAGCTTTTGTTAATGTGGGTCATTTCAGCTTGCACATTTCAGATTAGAACAGCAAAGACACCGATTGTCCTAGAAAAGCAATGATTCACTTCTTCAAGGCAGGATCATATTAAGGCAGGTAATTTTCATAACTGACATTACTTAAAATATGAAAGTAAACAAGGATGTAGAAAACCTTTCATCCATAAGCACCAACACTGAAACTAGAGCATCGCAGAGATTAAATAGCCTCAGATTGCAGACACAGCTGATGTAAAGTCTTTGCAATGAAGTAGAAAACAGTGAGCTGGGAATGATGAGATTCAGTGATCACTTTGTTCTAGAATCCAGTCTCTGATCTAGAACTGTCCTGCCTCCACCTGCTTAAGGATGTAGAGAATTCCAATGTTGTCGATGGTGACAAATGTCTTGAAATCGGGCGAGACGTGGATGCCTTTCAGATTGGCTCCTGTGGTGTAAAATGTCTGCAGAGCTTCTCCTCTCTCCACACTCCACCACTGCAGCAGAGAGAACAAAGAACAGAAAGACATTATTACTATTATACAATATATAGAATAACAGGGTTTACTGAAGCGGTGAACAGCCTAGCCATGGCTCCTGGGGTGCAGTTGGGTGTCAGGTGTCTAGCTACCCAGGGATTCAACCTGCAACCTTTCGGTCACAAGACCAGATCGCTAAGCACCGGACCATGGCCTTTTTATAAATGATCTCAGTAAGCTTTTGATTATAGGAGACTACTTCTTTGCATTAATGCCATATAATAATGCCAATGTAGTGATTTGATGTAAACAAAAGTGCTCTCAAACCTTTAACATATTTAATCTTGATTAAATACTTTAGGTTCAGATGTGCAGTCCTAGTAAATACAGCTGATCTCAGCCTAAAAGCTAGCAGAGTTGTGATGCTTGCTTGACCATGGCATAGTCAAAGAGATCACCATGCAGAAATGGAAAGAATGAATTGCAACATACACTCCTGATCAAAATCTTAAGACCAGTTAAAAAATTGCAAGAATTTGCATTTTGCACTACTGGATCTTAAGAAGGTTCTAAGAGCTTCACAATGCTAAAATCGGCGCAAGAACTTTAGACGTCTCTAGCACCCATTTCTTCTTTTAGCATTGTGAAGTTCTACTTAGAACCTTCTTAAGATCCAATAGTGCAAAATGCAAATTCTTGCAATTTTTTAACTGGGCTTAAGATTTTGATCCAGAGTGTACAGTTACTGATTTCATACAAATTTATTCATCTATCTTCAAACGAACATCAGTTATGCACGATGCATTTAAAACATAAGTTTTGAATTTCTTTCATGTCTTGCTCTTGTACATAATTTGTGCATGTGTGCAACAGATTGCTGCATGATTTAAGCTGTGAATATGAGCAAAGAACGAAAGAAAATCCCCAAGAACCTCAACCTAAACAGGTCAGACTAAGTTTTGATTCAGAAGCAGCTCTATAAGCTGTAGCTTTAAATCATAAATCATTGATATTTTGAGACAGCTGTTTTTGAATTATTTATACTGGATAGTTTCTGGGTGTTCATAAGGGTGTTCATTCATTTTAATCAAACATAAACTGCTCTGTCAAGCGTAGGATCTGCATATAAATCATAACTGATCAAATATTACAAGATTCTCAGAAGTGAACTGAAAACAAAGTGTATCTTAGTATCTCTTTAGCCCAAATTTGTGCCAAAAAAATGTAACACGTAATGAGATTTTTTCTAGAAAGTAACCTCATTACAATTTTAAAGGCAAAGCAAGTATATTTATATAGCACCTCTCATACACCAGTCATTCAAAGTGCTTTAAAAAATTAAGAAATAAAAAGATAAATCAGAGTTAAAAGAGAAGCAATTAGTAATGATTTTTTAAGAAAAAACTTTTCTACTACAGTTTATAACCTAGAGATGTTCTAACTGGCTGGTAGTTGTCTGTTAATTGTTAAACTAAACACTTATCAATTAAATCAGGTACAATAAAAAATGTAATCACTGTTCTCTAACAGTGCTCTGGAATTGTTGAGTGATAACCATAACATCTATAGTAAATATCTATTTATTGGCTAGTTGCATAACATGACGTTGCCATCGTTTTTGGTCTATGGTTGGTAAGCATAATCATTTCTGCTTTCAGACGCCAGTCAACAGGCAAGATGGATTTCTATATATGATGTCTTCAAGATTTGCTGAAAATAACTATAAATGATGTTCAGCGCATCATTCAAGCTTCAACTGCCGATTTGAGAGAGAGAGGGACAACGAAAAGCTCTAAATCTGCAAGAGCCCATGGTGCTGTATGTCAGAGAGCCTTTAAAAGATGTGTTCCAAACAGCCTCTCTTTCACTTTAACTCGTAGAGCTCCTAAGTGATGTATACTGAACATCCAGAAAGCATCACAAGACAGTGTGTGGATGTGATCAGTGTTATGTTGCTGGAGAAAAAAGTTTGTTGGTTGTACGTGTTTGTTCTAACCATTTCAACTGTTCAGAAGCTCTTTTTCTAAGCTTATAAATCTGCCAAAAACCTTTCATGTGACCAATGGTAATGAATTTATAAAAGCAAAACTATCCCATTGTCTTCTTTATTGTAATTAAAGACATGACACAGTAAAGTGGTTGCATTTGACTTTATTAGAATTATAGTTTAGCAGATTTGCTATTGTCTCTCTCATCTTTACTAAAGAGGACTTTATTTATTTAAAGATAAATTACCACTAATCACCTGTGATTTTCACAGCTCGTAAACTGAATTATTTACAATCTCAATAAAAAACAGACAACAGAAATTAAAAATTGTTCCAGGCAAAAAGACTTCAGCACCGCTGATCTGTCCTAACAAAGTCACCCGTGTTGAAATGTCTACTGCAAATGTGAGTACTTTAACAGGACTAAAGTTGTTCCTACAGATCTTTAGGAGCCACTGAGCTCACACCTCTGAATCCGCTGTAAACCTGTGAAAGCTAATCTCTGAGTTGTACGTTGAAGAATCAGCACACAGAGGCAAGACAACGCAGAGACTTTTATTCTCTTGACATTGGTACGTTATTCGTTTGTCCTTTACCATAAAAACACTCACGGTCGCGATCGCTATCTATTTGTCCCCACAACTACCGGAAACAAGAATGCATACCACTCGCTAACCGGAGGTTAAGAGACGCTGCTTTGTTGAATGGAGGCAATTGATGGATAGAGTTGCTACTGCAACTGTCAATAAAATTTACAAACATGACTTTGTGATAAATGCTTCTTTTTAGATTACTGCTCATGTTTTCTTTATATACATAAATATAAACAAATGTCTACATGTGTGACATCTGGAAGAATCTTTGCCTCCACTTTGTCCATAACCAAATTGTCTATGACAGAGCTATAGGACTGTTGGATGGGCTGCTATTTGATAAACAAGCATGTGCACAATATTAGACAATGTCTGATTAGTAATGTTATTAAGTTGTTAAAGGCCACTGAAATGTATTACTGCTCTTCATCTGTTTCCAAATGAGTCGTTTATGACACAAATCTTTATTTAATATATTTATTATTTATTCAATATATTATAAAAAGATTGAGACAGGATGTTATTAATCGATTAAATTGCTTTTTACATTGACTTTAAAAATCTTCATTGATTATCATTAATACCAGTAATATATTTAGCATCCTTGAAAAGTTGTGTGATTTGTTATTGTTGAGCCCATATTTGATATTTGGCCTTTTTATAAATCGTAATAGTATTCAGATTACTAATCAATAGCAAAGGCTCTACAAGCCACTAACCACATAAAAACAGAGCATGAAGCTCCTGAGTACACACAGAGGAACACAATTCAGGGGAAGGTTTAATATGGCAGTTTCACAAGCAATAACACTTGAGGTTTGTTGTCAAGAGAGAATTATTCTCGGACTGGGTGCCAGACTGTTACGTCACTGTTGGCTAGTCCACCTGTCTATAGAGGACGAAGGCCCACTTATATTAAACCATCTGGCACCTGAGCTAAATATTCTAACAAATGGGCAAAAAATATCAGACAAACCTTCTCATTTGTGAGGTGGAGTCTTTTAAATAAAAAGGTGTTAAGAGTAAATGTGTCATTGCCACGTATATAAAAAGAATACTGCAGGCCAGCTCAGCAGGTAGGAAGTGGCACTACATAATCCCCCTGCTATTCATTACTTTGTAAAAAAGAAAACTTCATGACTTTAAGGAAAAGGAGGCCACTGTGACAAGAACTGATGCATTTAACCAGTCGATGTTTGGTTTCTTACAACCACCACACACACATCCAACGGATTCATTAATCACACAACCCTTTGAGTGAGTAAATCTGTCTCATTTGCATTTAAGTAGCTCCGTAGCCAAAGCAGAGAGCTGCAGTGTGAGACTGTATACGGCAGGCCCATCTGCAATGTCTCCAGTAGAGCCTCCAGTCAAGATAGAAAGGCACAGTTACACACCCACATGCGGAGCTACATCTCGGCACACACCAGCTGCTGCGGAAAATCACTCCATTCCCTGTATAATCACTTTAAAGACATACAGATATGATATAAAAGTCACAAGTGGGTGATTGTCTTCAGACTTCATCAAAAGGTTGCACTGAGGCTGATTCAATCATATATACCAGAGTAGTAGTTATGAAATATTAGATAGTAACAGAACCTGATTCTTGAGGATGTGTTGGATGCTGGAGAACATATGCAAGACCTGAGCCTCTGACAAGGGCCAGATAGTTCTGGTCAGATGTTTGGAGCATCTCCAGTATGGTAAGGCTTGTGTGGTGCTCCCAAGTACACACAGTGGTCAGCATGTACCAATGGTGGCCTTCAAATATCCCAGATCTCAATCTGAGCATCTGTGGGATGTGCAAGTCTGATCTGTGGTGGCTTCAACTCAAAACTCAACAAAGGAATCTGCTGCTAATGTCTTGACACCACAACAAACCTTCACAGAGTCCATGCCAGCATGAAGCATGGCCAACAGCAGATTAGCCAGACTAACAAGTTATGGCTGAACAGTGTACCTCAAAATCAGTAGAAGAAGCCAACTTAGAGCCTGAATTTTGTCTGGACTTTTGATTGATTTTTATAAGAAAGAGTATGTCATGCAGTATCTGGAAGTCTAATTAAGATTATTCCATTGTTAGATTCAACCCCGCAGTTTGGCTGGGAGTGTCAGTATTGCATGATAATGGCTTTCTGACTGAAGCTCTTTAAGTATTACTCCATCAAACCTGCATTGACGCCAGAGCTTACAAGCAAGGATATGACTGTGCTGAAAAATTAACTCAATAGAACAAAGGAACTGGGCTCTTAATGTAATTACAGTTTGGCTGAAGAGCAACAACATTAAAGTCTGTTTTAGTACCATCAACAAAAAATGAAATAAATCAGCTTCTACAGCATTGTAATGGATCAGTCAGAAATGTAAAGGCAGAGTTATACATCATCAGCAGCTACATTGAGTTAAGAGCTACATGGAACAGACAGACGAATAAACCTCCATCAGTATAATTGTTTACTGTCTGTATAATAAACAATTACTGGCAAATTATGTTCTTTGACAATTACGGTTGATGCACACAGTCTTACCAGTGTTGCCATGTCTGCTTATTATAAGTGACTTTGGGCTTGTTTTTTTTCTAAAGTCGCTTGCAAATCTTGTGAGTGGCGAGTTGCGGTTTTTTGGGCTTGTTTTTGAATGTGAAGTTGCTTATTTGGGCTTGAGTTTCTTTCCGAGTGAAACTCTTTGATTATCTCCCAGCTCCCCATAATAAAGCCACAGACGAGTGGTAGGTAGTTTGTCCCTTCCAAGACCCCTTTCCTGATTATTGCTCCTGCCCAAGTTGACCAGTCACACACCCAAACACACAGCAGGCAGCACCCAGAGTGATGAGGCGCAGCATAAGAATGAGCTCGAGTAAGTGGGGAAAATATGGGAAAAAATATAATAAAGAGCGCACTGAAAGAATGGAGCCGACCTCAGATGGGAGATGCAAAATGTACTTTTCTTTTGATCAGAGCTTAAAAGATTTTAAGTTATTCAAAGAATTAATAATTTATTAAATAATTTAAGTTATTCAAAATGTTTATATTAAAAGTGTTTATCATAATTTTGGTGTTATTTATGTTTAATGTCATAATAAATGTTTACCTTTATACTGTTTAAAATGTGGTGGGTTGCCAGTTGGGCTTATTTTGGGCTTGTTTTCATAGAGCTGGTTGCTTGTTTCTATCGTGAGATCTGGCAACATTGAGTCTTAGCAGCGGACAGCCTGATAGAAGTATTTTTACTGGCAGAACAAATAAAATGTCCTCTTTCTCTTAAAATCTAACAATAAACAGTGATAACAGAACTGCGGTACAATCACAATAATACACTCCAGGGTCGTGGTATAACACGAGATATTGGCACGGGTACACTGGTCTTTGGCAATCGACCAACAGCTCATGTTATAGCACTCCCTCTCGTACTGCTTACTTGATTATTTACATGCAGTTTACACAATGCTATTTTTAATTGTGGTCCTACGCTTTCACTATGTTAGCTTGCAGCTTTAATGCAAATTAAAAGAAGTGAACTAATCGTGTAACATGTAAACTAATCATGCTTTGGAGTAAGAGACTTTGAGTGTGCCGTGGTGTAAATTCGATGTTTCTCTTTATCACTTGCCAAAAAATGCAGGACAGTGTTCTGAACCCTTCTCTACTGCAGACTATAAAGGTCATCCGGTCATGCACACAGAGACGGTGGCAGAAGCAATGAGTAATGGCTCATGGTCTGCTGTGCAGAGCACTCATATGAGAACCAACCAGCTGCTGCAGCACTCTGAGGACACACTCATGCAGAGTGCTTGTCTACCCTCACATCCCAGCTACGCCTCAGCGACCAGCAGAGGAGCAGAACTGCTATTACTGCAATAAACAGCAAAACAACCACACCCCACTAAGTGATTCATCTTCATGCAATGTAATAGAACAGTACGGGCTACACAGCATGCCGGCACACATGAGAGGTGCTCATATGCAACCTAAAAGAAAACAAGGTCAGCTTCATTACACAACTTGTGAAAAGGTACATCTGCCCCATCCACAATCACCCTCCCCACTGGTGTGCCCTATGCCAGACATATGTGCTGTCTACCAAACTGATTACCTGTAGTTTTCCCTCACAGTTTTAAAGTTTTGAACAGGTTAGCATCTGTGCACCTTATTATCCAACATGTGACAGTAAAAATGCAGCAGAATTGCTGATGACTCTTCTTGTACTGCTTCTAAACTGTGAAATTCAAGGCCCAGAGTGACTCAGAAGACAGGATCGCAAGTTCGAATTGACCGTGCTCTCTCTGGATGGGAAAGATGGCACTGCCCAGCACTACAAGTAATGTCAACTGGCTCAGGCGTCTGCCAGGCAGTCCATCATAACTGGGGTTCCTGCGCTTTCCTCCAAGCACATTGGCTGCCTGGCGGTGATGCATCATCAGTGCTTAGAAAAGAGGCGGAGCCTGACTTCACATGCATCAGAGGAAACCTGTGTGAGTCTGCACCCTCCTAGAGTCAGTGACATTACAAGTGATAGGGAGAGTCAACAAGTAGGTGGGTCGATTGGTTACCAAACACAATGGGGAGAAAATGAGTAAAAATAAAACAAAAAACTTTGAAACTCAATTCCACAGTCAGTATCAATAAATAAAGATACAGTGGTAACCCTACCTACGAGCATCCCTACTAACGAGTATTCCAGGTAACAAGTCGAGATCTCGGAATATTTTTGTTCCAGGTAACGACTAAAATTCCAGCTAATGAGTAGCGTACATTTCTTCAAGTATGCCAAACCACTAGGGGCGCTGGTCAGTCAATACCTTTAACCGCTGTTCAGTAAAAGTGCCTGTTGAAAGCGACGCTAAGGTAGAGAACAAGAAAGTTAGATTAAAGTAATTTATTGTTCCTATACAATCAAGAAAGTTATTTTACTTTTACTTTTCATATGATAAGTGTAACCATGCAGCTGCCAGCCTACACGAGCACTGTTGGTCTCCCTCTCATTAGCGGCCAGCCTACACGAGCATCGTCGTCGTCACGTTTATGTTTTAAAAAACCCAAATAAACACATTATTTAGCATATTAAAGTATACTGTATATTGGCCGGCTGACACGGATTAATCAGTTTTACATGTATTCTTATGGGGAAAATGCATCCAGCTAACGAGCAAACCAGCTAACGAGCTCGGCTCCTGCACGGATTAAACTCGTAAGTAGGGTTACCACTGTACATCTGAATTTGACAATTTTATGTTTTGTGATACTGCACTGATTCTCAAAAACAGTATTGATGTGCAATAGTTTACATGTAAAGATTTGTGGTAGACAGTGGTTCATTCTGTGTTGTGTTTAAAACTCAATATTCAGCCATTAGACACTTCTCTGAAGGAATACTTCAGAAGGACACTTCTTTCTCAGGAATAAGAAATAGGCCCAGGGAGCGGAGCAGGTTTTCATAAAGTTGGTGATTCCTAAGCACTGGTGATTTCTGTCACTCCAAGATCACTTCAGTACCGCTCCAGTGCAGTCACAACAAACATGATGCAACTGCAGCATATAGTTTTAAGTATGGAGTTTTCAAAGTATTTTGCAGAGATCATTGTGTATTAGGTGAAGCATTCTGTAAACACTAACATTGCAATAATGTTAAAGGTATAAAACATGTAAAAGTAGTACTTTTACTCTTTTTTATGGTGGGAAGGGAATGTGCAAAAAGGTGGGAAACTGAAAACAAATTGAAGTGGAGATGCTGCAGAGCACAATGAGTGAGAATGGACGAGAAGCAGGAATAAGAAAAGCTGGAGTGGTGTTCAAGAGGAGTGAATACAGCTAGTAACAGAATCTGCTGTAGCTCCACTCCACTCACATAATCTGGTAAAGACACAGATAACAGTAATATATATCACAATGTATTTACAAACCGGATTCCAAAAGTTGGGACACTAAACAAATTGTGAATAAAAACTGAATGCAATGATGTGGAGGTGCCAACATCTAATATTTTATTCA
>BRDA01000860.1:35986-47328 GCA_036984385.1 Crenuchus spilurus | reverse complement strand
GAGAGAGAGAGAGAGTCTCTTTAGACTACTCCCGCCGTCACCGAAATCAACTATATAAACGTGTTTTCCACTGGGAGGGGGGACTCGTCACAATGAGATGATGTGAGAGAGATACTTTGTGGACGTACAAATATAGGTTGGAGATAGTCCGGTGTCAAGAATCCATAAAGTAAACAATAACACGATTTTCTCAAATTTTTGTCGATGTATAAAGTACAGTAAATATATAAAAAGAAGGGTCACAGTAAACAATCGGTTAACTGAGAGAGATAGTGAACATTACAGAAATTGAGATCCTCCTACGTCTGATTCGTGTTCGGAGGAGTCTACGTACACTTTAGTTCGAGGCGGAGAAAAGTTTGTATGTAACGACGGACTGTTGGTTACACGAACATCCTTAGGGGTCAAGACTACCTAGTGGACCGTCTGCGGACTCGGTCGGCTGTAGTGAATCATCACGACCCCTCTAAAATCTAAGAAGTTTCATCTGTGTGTTCTCTTTTAGCACAATAACAAATGAAATACCTAAGAACTGTGGCCTGATAGAGGTTGGATATAAACATGCAGGTGTTTCATAGAGAGAGTGTAGTAGAGTAACACTGCTCAGGGGGGAGGGTCACCTTTTGTGCAAATATATCAACTAAAGCCACTGCCGCCCTCATCAGATTTCTCTGAGAGAGAGAGAGAGAGTGTGTGTGTGTGTGTGAGAGAGAGAGAGAGAGAGAGAGAGAGAGAGAGAGACAGAGAGAGAGAGAGAGAGAGAGAGAGAGAGAGAGAGAGAGAGAGAGAGAGACAGTGTGTGTGAGAGAGAGAGAGAGAGAGAGAGAGAGTGTGTGAGAGAGGAGGGGGACTGTGTAGAGTGTGTATAGTGTGTGTGAAGCTGAGTCTCACCGACCCGAGACGGACTGCAGAGCGGCAGCAGTGAGGAGGAAAAGTCAGAAGAATCCGGCCGAGTTTGAGAGGAGCAGTCATGGCGGGAAGCGCACTGAGGAGTTTGTGTTTACTGTTTCTGTCAGCAGCAGGTAAGAACATTCACTTTATTCATCTAAAACACACTTAAGTTACGTGTGTAACGCCGTTACACGGTTTTATCCTGTGGAGCGGACGTGCTGTCACTCTGTAGTGTATTTGTTTCTGTTTATTCTTGTTTTGGCGCCACAACCTGTTCCTCTCAGGAGAAGCTCGAGCGCTTCATTAGCTCGAGGCGACGTCATTCTACAAAAAAGTGACACTGACGACACACGGGTCTGATTTAACTTGTGAATAAGTGAATAAGTGTCCCGCTGAGGACAGGTGTGTTTCACCAGCACCGCACACACACACACACACATACACACACACACACTCAGGGTCCGGACAGCGCGTGCGTGTGTGCGCGTGAACGCGCGTCTGTGTTAAGCGGTCAGCCTACCTAGGATCAAAGAGAGAGCGCGCGAGGAGAGGGAGAGCGAGATAGAGAGAGAGATGAAGAGAAGAAGAAGAGGAAGAGAGAGAAGGAAAAGAAGAAGACAAGGTTGAGGGAAGAGGGAAAAAAGCTCTGTCTAGGACGGGACAATAAGACTGTGTGTGTGTGTGTGTGTAACTGGTAAAAAATAAAAAGAGGACAAAGAAAACAAGCTAATGTTCGTTTTTAAAGGCGGCAGTACTAATGTTTTCACTTAAAATAGCTTAAAAACAGTGTTTGGTGGAATGTGCCTGATGCCAGTCCAAAAACATGGAGGGCTTGTGAATTGGGTTCTCTAAATTGTGTGTGTTTGCCCAATGCCCTGTCCTGGACTTAGTTAGGATGGTGTAATGCCCTGACGTGCACTTGGTGAAAGGGTAGGAGACTCTGAGCAAGATTAAGTGGAAGATAACAGATGGATGGATGGATGGCTGTTCGTACTCTCCATCAGTCTTTCAGATCACTGTTGAGTGACTTTATGCCACTCTGCTGGCTTGTGACTATCCGTCTTCCTCTTGATCACTGTCCTGAGGCTGTGAATGTGGTTCAGTGCTGGAGATTAAGCTCTTTGTTTATTTTCAGCTCTGTACATTTGTAGTTTTGCACGATTCATTACTAAACTGCAGTGTAGTGTCCGGAAAAGTGCTACTCTCCATACTCTCCAGACTAAATCAATGGGAAGTGAAGAGATCTCAGCAGTTCATCCTCCTGAATCTGTTCAGCTGGTGCAGGTGTGTTAGATGTGGTTTTGATATACAGAAGTAAATATAGACCAGCTCTCCATGTGGATTACTGCTGGACTACTGTGATGCCATGTAATTTAAGCTTAGACTTAATGTGGGACTGGGAAAATGTTCATATTCTCTCTCTGAGACATTTGTCTTCTTTCTGTGTTGCCTTCTCTTGGCCACTCCCTTCTGCTGGTTGCTGTGAGATTACCCGAAAAATGCAGCATTTCTTACATTTGCTTTTTTTTTTTTTGCCAAGATGTTTCATGCTTTGTCTGGTCAGCTTCATTTCATCTTTTAATATATATGAATTCCTGCATTTTAGGCCTGCAACACATTCCAAAAAAGTTGTGACAGGGGACTTTAGGGCTACTAATGCAGTGAAAAATGAAATAATGATGTGAATTTAAACAGATGCTGTCAACAGACGATTGTAACCATGATTTGGTACAAAAGCAATATCCACAAAAGGCTCAGTCTTTGGCAAATATGGCCAGAGGTTCTCCAGTTTGTCACCAAATTTGAGAGAAATATATTCAATGTTTAAAAACAATATTCGTCAAAGAAATATTCGAAGCGATTTGCATATTTCTCTCAGTGCATAATAACATTAAACAATTCAGGGAATCTGGAGGAATTTCATTGCTTAAAGGGCAAGGGCACAAGCCTAAGCTTGTGATTTCTGAGCCCTGCTGTGGCAAGCCTCCACCCTGTTTACTTTTCTATCTCTCTGAAACATTAATATACGATTTGTGGAAGCCTTCCATGTGCCAGATATGTGTAATGACTCCTATAGAAATTAAAAACTGGTTCAAGTATAGATAGTGTAACCATTCAGTGGACAGGACAGATCAGTCTGAGATGCCTTAAAACTCAGGAGCTCCAAAGTACGGACCCCTGGGGCTGATCGGGCATCTCTCACGTTTGTGATCATGGGCGTAAAACGAACAGCAGTGGAAAGAATCGCAGAGACAGTTTGTGAGGTTGGTTCAAGGCAGCATTCGAAAATACTGCACTTCCTCTCTTTGTGCATTTGACACTTATTTCCCCAGTCTCATTTCCTTGCTTTAATTTCTACCCCCACACACCACCACCACCAACTCCACCTTGGCACCATCAAACGCTCACACGCGTGCACTACCCCCCACAGCCATCAGTAATTATTATGGCATTAGGCGCCTTCGAATGAAAAACCCGCTCTTTCATCTGGGCCACCAGATAAAAGCCAAACCTGTTTCAGGGCCCTTCTTGGTCTCAGAGGCACACACACACAGTTCATTCTCACCTTACAGCAGGGGTGTCCGGCTCAGCTCCTCGAGAACCACAGTTCACGGACCTCTAAGCTCACCCACAAGACTCAACTGGGTTAGTTTTCAGATCTTGAATGCACATCCGTGACCTCAGAATGACTTATTTAGATTACAGATCTCCTGGAGAAGATTCAGGGCATCATGAGGTCACCACAGTTTAATTTGTTTCTACACAATTCTGACATATGTTTAATGAATGCACACATGTGACTGATATACCATTACTGGGTTTCTGAATTCACCCCAAAAACAACACCCCAAGCTTTTTTCTACATCAAAGAGCTCAAAATTTAGCACAGAATTCATTGAATAGTGTTTTTGAGGAATCATCAAACTGAGCTTGTGTGAAACTGGACATCCCTGCACTGTAACACTAAGTCAGGGTGGCAATTCTGATGTAGTGTCTGTAGGTGGGATTGAAGTAGCTTTTGGGAGGTGGGGGGGTTGTGATTTAACTCAGGGCCCCTGGCTCACTTATTAGCTGTGACTCATGCATGGCGAGCAGGAGGGGGACCCAGGCTGGAATGAGAGGCATTCAACTGTACAGGCTCTATCTCGCCCCCAGACTCTGAGTCAATCTCTCTCTCTCTCTCTTTCTCTCTCTTCTCTCTCTCTCTCTCTCTCTCTCTCTCACTCTTCTCTCTCTCTCTCTCTCTCCTCTCTCTCTCTCTCTCTCTCTCTCGGGTGTAAACAGGTTGCCAACAGTGGTTTGCCACAAAACCACAACGTGCTGGTTTTAATCCAGCACCGCAATATGGCACTTGGGTGATACTCTGTGTTGAATTTGTGAAGCACGAGAGAAGCTATTTTCCTCTTTTACAAATCAGTTCAACATCTATTCATGTAAGTAAATATATACCCTTGAGTATTGTAATATTATATACTGTGATGCTGTATCACCTCTCAAAAACACAGGATTTTTCATTCATAGTTTACATTTAAGGATGGGTGGCAGACAGTGTTTGATTTTGTGTTGTGTAAACGCCTGACCATTAAACAATGAGAAACAAAGCCAGAGAAACAGCGAGAAACAAAGCCAAAGAAATGAGAAACAAAGCAGGAGAAACAAAGAAAAACAAATTCAGAGAAACAACGAAAAACAAAGTCAGAGAAATAACGAGAAACAAAGCCAGAGAAACAACGAAAAACAAAGTCAGAGAAATAACGAGAAACAAAGCCAGAGAAACAACAAGAAATAAAGCTAGAGAAACAACGAGAAACAAAGCCAGAGAAACAACGAGAAACAAAGCCAGAGAAACAATGAGAAACAAAGCCAGAGACACAGTGAGAAACAAATCCAGAGAAACAACGAGAAACAAAGCCAGAGACACAACGAGAAACAAATCCAGAGAAACAACGAAAAACAAAGCCAGAGAATCAAGGACAAATAAAGCCAGAGAAACAATGAGAAACAAAGCCAGAGAAACAGCGAGAAACAAAGCCAGAGAAACAACTAGAAACAAAGTCAGAGAAACAACGAGAAACAAAGCCAGACACAACGAGAAACAAATCCAGAGAAACAACGAGAAACAAAGCCAGAGAAACAATGAGAAACAAAGTCAGAGAAACAACAAGAAATAAAGCTAGAGAAACAACGAGAAACAAAGCCAGAGAAACAACAAGAAATAAAGCTAGAGAAACAACGAGAAACAAAGCTAGAGAAACAACGAGAAACAAAGCCAGAGAAACAACGAGAAACAAAGCCAGAGACACAGTGAGAAACAAATCCAGAGAAACAATGAGAAACAAAGCCAGAGACACAACGATAAACAAATCCAGAGAAACAACGAAAAACAAAGCCAGAGAATCAAGGACAAATAAAGCCAGAGAAACAATGAGAAACAAAGCCAGAGAAACAGCGAGAAACAAAGCCAGAGAAACAACTAGAAACAAAGCCAGAGAAACAGCAAGAAACAAAGCCAAAGAAATGAGAAACAAAGCAGGAGAAACAACGAAAAACAAAGTCAGAGAAACAATGAGAAACAAAGTCAGAGAAACAACGAGAAACAAAGTCAGAGAAACAACGAGAAACAAAGTCAGAGAAACAACAAGAAACAAAGGCAGAGAAACAACTAGAAACAAAGTCAGAGAAACAACGAGAAACAAAGCCAGAGACACGAGAAACAAATCCAGAGAAACAACGAGAAACAAAGCCAGAGAAACAATGAGAAACAAAGTCAGAGAAACAAAGCCAGAGACACAACGAGAAACAAATCCAGAGAAACAACGAGAAACAAAGCCAGAGAAACTACGAGAAACAAAGCCAGAGAAACAACAAGAAACAAAGTCAGAGAAACAACGAGAAACAAAGCCAGAGACACAATGAGAAACAAATCCAGAGAAACAACGAGAAACAAAGCCAGAGACACAACGAGAAACAAATCCAGAGAAACAACGAGAAACAAAGCCAGAGAAACAAAGCCAGAGAAAAAATGAGAAACAAAGCCAGAGAAACAAGGAGAAACAAAGCCAGAGAAACAATGAGAAACAAAGCCAGAGAAACAATGTGATTGGGATGTGTGTAAGCATTTTGCAGAGATAAGGTATTGTTAAGTTGTTCTTGACATGCCAGTAGATCATACACCTGGCAGTGGGATTTAAGGCGAGCATCTTGGGACAGCTGCTGTCTCACTTAAATCTCAGCTTTACGTGGATCAGTTTGATGTGTTTGTGAGAGGAAGGATAGCTCATCCTCACCCCTTCACCTTTTCATCCTAAAATCATCAAAGCTCGGCTGGAGATCAGGGGGTCTGATACTAAGCAGACACACTCACGCTAAGTACACACATATAATGTTCTGGACTGACTCTTGTCTGTCTCACCTGTCGTCTCTTTATCTCACCACATCCCTGTCTTTGTCTCTGAATGCAGTAATTTGTCAACAAGTACAATGACTGATTATTGAATAGTATCCTATTACATTGTTTGTAAAGTGCTATGGTAGAGGAAAGTTTGGTGCTATTGCACTGCACTTTTAATAGAATGGGAGCAGACTGATATTACTGATATAACTTATTGCTATACTGTCATTGTTTACTGATACTGATACTGATACTGTTTATCTTTGTTGCCCACTGAATCTCCTTGTACTTGTACAATGACAATCAAGGTATTCATATTTGTAGAGCTTGCAGTCTTCCAACCCTTGTGGTCAACATCATTTCTTATACCTGCATTTTGTAGGTTTATTGTGGCAAACATTGTTCTGTCGTTTCTATAAGTACAGCTATTTGGAGTCTCTAAACACGGCTAGTAGCAGCTGCTAAAAATCTGTATTTTCCAATGTGAGACAACATCTGCCTGGAAAATCACAGAGATTTGTACCCAGATGGGACTGAAAAGATCAAACGAGTGGTAAAAAAACTGTTATTCAGCCTGTAATTTTCTCAGAGCTGGAGAGTGAAAAACAGACACGGTGGATCCCGGCAGGACTAAAATCACAGAGGAGCTCCTGTCAAATAAGAAATCACCCCAGGACTTCATGTACATTTAATCATCATTCGTGATCTATCGCTTTATCGATATGAACTAAGCCGTAGAGTAGAGCTGATTTACCACCTTTGCCCAGCTCTATTGTCTGTGGCCTGGCATTGATGGCTCTGTCACACTTGCAGGTTTACTGGAAGAAGGCCCTGCTGTGTGTGTGTAGTCTGGAGAAGCAGGCGGGAGAAAAGAATTGACAAAAACCTGGGGAGATCACTCCTATCATCCAACCCCTGCCAGTAATGCTCTCTTTGCTTCAAAAAAGCTTGTCTCTCCCTCCCTCCATCCTTTTCTCTCCTCTCTAGTACCCCCTCCCCACCATCACTGCAAAGCCCTGTCTCTGCCCAGTGTTCAAACGTTATCCTCACACTACAAAGTGCCGGAGCTGGGCACGGACTGAGACAGAGGAAGCCCAGTAGTTCTCCGGCCTTTGATATCTCCAAGGCTGTACTTTCAAGGCCCTGTTATTAGTGGCATACAGGAAACACAGAGCGGGGAGAAAAAAGAGGGCGCCTGGGTACATCAGTGTGTGTGTATATATATGTGTGTGTCAGGGATGAGCACTTTGAAGAACAGCCTTGAAAGCTGGATGATGGCGATGAGAATGAGAGTCTCGAAAGCTCTTCAGGGAGACGAGGTTAAGTGCAGCTGATCCATTTAGCTTGTGTAGAGTGGCGCAGGATTGGCTAGCGGAGGTCCAGGAGGCATCTTTCAGCCAGTAGTGATGCATTTGGAGCTTGTGGCTTTCCTTTGGGGGGGAATATTGTCCTGTACTAAGTAGCCATGGTCGGGATCTGCCATCAGCCATCCTAAATTACAGAAAGACGAGCTCTTCTCTTGTTCCATTAGATGCGGTCGATTGGGAACAAAGCACTAGACGCACTCGATTGATCTGTTTACTCTTTGTTTTCACATCTATTACCAAACTGTTGTAGCGTACAAGTTCAGGTTCCCTTTCTATTTTTACACTCTTGTTTCACTTCTTACGGGAAAACCTCTCAGTTTTGTTCAAGTCAGTGGTCACTGCGTCATCTATTCTGCTTTCTTGGAATCTCTTCTCTTAACTCAAGCTGGTGCAACTTTAACATGCTGAGGTCAAAATGCCACCGTGTGTTGAAACAAGCCCAGAGTAAAGAATGCTCAAACATTCCCGTCTCCACCAGACTGTGGCCATTGTCCTCCTCCTCAGAATGGGTAAACATTCACTGGAGAACAGTGTGCTGACACTGAGAAGAAAGGGTTTTATTGCCCAAAGTTGATGGCTGTTTAGTTAGTTGAACACCCCCCCAGGCCAATGGATCTGCTCACTCCCTTTTTGAGTGCCAGTAGGGTGGAGTCTCCTTGAGGGTCCTAACAATCAAAGTCATTCTGTCTTCATTTCATTATCTGGTGTGGATCAGGACAGGATGAGGTCCTGTCCATGTTTTTGTGATACTGTTACCCTCATGTTGCTACTGAGCTCCTTTGTAAAAAAATATTATACAATAACTTAGTTGAACCAAATACTTTTGGGCACTACAAATTCAGGGGTTGCCAGCTCAAGTACTATAGTCATGTAGTTTTGGACACTTGGGTAATATTTCTCCTCACCTTTCCCTGGTAATTACAAACTGACTAGGGCATTTGCCAGTCGTCAGCCTTCCTGGACCAGGGTTCCACAACTTCTCCACAGCCGTTCATAGCTTACATCCACAGAGGAGAGGGGAACCGTGCCATCCTTCCAACACAATATGAGCTTGGCCATCTGTACATTCAGGCTTTGGTCCCAGTGTTGCGCCAAAATCCACCACTGTCAAAGCGCAGTGCTTTAGCCTGCAGCCTCGTGGGATCATCCAAATGTTGTTTTGCCTCAACAATCTCTGTACATGCCAAAATCCTTTGAAACCCAGACTTCTGCTTTCATTTCTAAGTCACATGCACATGCATTCTTGTAAGTAGCCTGTAATCACAGTATCTAGTTTGAGAACTTTGTAGAAGGACAAAGCGAGTTCACAAAGTCAGACACCAGAGTTGATTATGATCTGCAATCTGCCCTTCCATCTTTCTCCTTCCGTTTGCACAGCACATATAGCGGTGTGTTTCTCTGCAAAACATTTCATGTTTTTCATCTGGTTAATGGTTAACAGGGCATTGTTAAACTCTTCAGGGAAATTGGTCACTGTTTGACAAGCCACTGCAGAGGCATTCTGGGCTGAATGTTATTCTCAAGGTGGAAGATGGAGGAGTGGTAAGCCAAGAGCATGGCATTTGAAGTCCGGCGTTCCAGTTGCTGGGTCATCACTGATGTTAACAACCCAGCCATGTTCTCTTGCCTACTGTATACGTTTGAAGTAGTATTTGTTTGTAAAACAAGACTTGCTCCAGAGAGATCTGGGTAAAAGAGTCTATGTGAGAAGGGGCTTCCCACATTAGCTGTCATGGATCAGGTATCATATCCTATGTCTTACAGGAGGCACATGTTCAGGTGATTCCCTTAGGGACATGAGGGCCTTGCTCTTCTTGCTGCACACATACACATGAAGACTGTCTCAGACCCTGCAGAACCTGTGCGAGCTTGACTTTAAAAGACTTAACTATGATTCTACAGTTACCAGAGCTAAAGATTATATGGGCCTTATATTCTCTCTCGCTTCCCATTCTGTCTCTGTTTATTAGATCAGAGAGTGCCCTGTTTGAGCATGTATCCTTAATCGCTGTCCCAGGCTACTGGGTGAGAATCTGGAGGGGGCCTAAGTCACCATAGGAGGAGTCCAGTGCCAGCTCTAATTCTCATCCTGTGTTTGATTGACACTCCACCTGATAATCATATTCAAGCCGGCGGCATCTGAGCTCGCATGCGCTCCCAGAGCTAATCTAAGCCAATCAGTGCTTTCACTATTGTATGGGCCCTGACTGGATGACTGGCAGCCCGAATTGCTGAATTTTCTATTTGGATCCATTGATTGAGTTTCCTGCTCCAGTCCATACAAAACTTGACAACATTAGCCGTATATGTTTTCATATACCCTCTAATCAAATGGAGAACCATGGGTTTGGATGGGATCACTCTTTGTCAGGAAATGGCAAATGAAGTTCAATGTTTTGGCAGTGATATGCTCAAAGTAGCTCAAAAGAGTATCATATGAATCTCTTATTACTTCATGTAGTTGTTTATGACTCAGAAGGCAAGCCTGTGCACAGTTCAGATGGAGATTTAAAGCATTATCAGTGGAAATGGCCTCTTCGCAATCAAATTACTCCATCTCAGCGCTGAGTAATTCCCTTTTTGCCGATCATTCGATCCAGAGACCGGCATTTCTCCTAAATGATGGACATCCTGACAGCAGGAAGGCACACAGTGCTGTGTTGCAGATGTAGTTGTGAACTATTGGGAGCAATACAGCTTTAATGAAAAGTTAATTAAAAAAATTTAAGGGCTGGTGTGAGGACGATATGGGTATTAAGATCAAATCTGTCGGGCATATGCTGTGGGTGTTGGTTCAATTCTTCTCTCAACTTCTCATCTATCACTAACTTTAGTCTATAACATAAGGTGACATTGTATAACAAAGCTACCAGAAAAGTATGGATAATCTAACATTTCCATTTGCTTTTACCCCTTGTTTCCATTCCCAGTCTTGCTAGCACTTAATGTAGTCTTGATTGTGCTATAGGCAATTACACATTAGGAGTGAAGGAGCTTATGAATTTGGGATTTGGAGGGGGAAAGTCTCCTTATCTCAGCTGGACAGTTTCAGTGCTGGCAGCCTGAGTACCATACTCCTCCCAATGTCGTTATAGCGACAGGCACGTGGGACCCCCTCTGGTCAATTAACAGTTGGAGTGGCCGAGGGTGTGTGGGCGCATACTGAAAAGCCTCAGTGGGGAGGGGCCATCAGAGGGACGATGAAGGCACATGTTCATTATGAACAGACGTTTACTATGAGGACATGGCAGACATTCACTCTTTATTGGCATTGCTTTTTTCCTGCTCATTGCCTCCCTCCTTTGCTTTTTGGGAGAACACTGGACTTTGAGGTCTAGCACACAACACACTGCCCTGATTTTCTGTCCTCCTTCCATTTCGTTTTTCTTAATCTTCGGCTTCTTCCACATGCATTTTCCTGTAGTGGTTTCTCTTTTTTGCAAAGGACTCAACCAGGGCTGCCACAAACGGTTATTTTTATAGTCGACTAATCACTGATTATTTTGTTAGATTAGTCGACTAATCGGATCATACATTAATTGAATATAAAACATACAGCTTATCGCACTAGAATGCAGCTGCTATTATATAACCGTCATTAGATTTCAGCTATATGCTAACTAAAAATAAAAACAATTAAGATCATAGTTCATTAAACCTTTACTGAAATATGCAGCTTGTTGCAACAAACA